>JARYGA010061151.1:69215-90173 GCA_030545235.1 Helianthus tuberosus | reverse complement strand
ATGAACCCTAAAAAACAGGAGAACCCTAATCAAAAAGCGAGAAAACGGGACCCTATAATTCGCGAAATTACAGACGCGAGTATAAAAGGGAAATTTCCCTTGACGAAAAGGGTAGATGGTTTCGTTTTCGGAGGGAAGAACCGGGTGAAGATCTAAAGGGATCCTATACTCCCTAACAAACTTATCCAGTTGTCGTTGGGTAAGGGTGCTAACACTCGCCGACATGTTTTCCTTACCCGCCATAACTAAAAAGAACGCACCTTTTCTGAAGAAGAAGACCAGAAAGCAAAAAGGGGGTAACAGTAGGGGAAGATGAAAAAGATGAGAGAAAAAAGAGTAAAAATGAAATGGTAAAAATTGGTTTTATAGGGGGGTTTAAGTCGGTTAAGGGTGGTCATGTCAAACCGTCACCTCCCACATATCCCAACACAGGGTTTCGCTACCGTCACGAGTGGGTGACTGACGGTCGAGTCACAAAGTCACCCACGCCACGTCATCACCATTCAAGTCACGCCACGTCATCAACTCAGACCACTCCAACGACGACACGTCACCCAGATAAGACAAACTTGAAACAGCATTTTGCTAAGTCTCTGCCGAGACTTAACAAACTGGGGGACTTGAAGACACATATCCGAGGCCGGACATGACCTTAGGAACGAACCGGACTTCACTTGAACGGACATATGAAAACATGTACGTTCCTCATCAAGTGCCTCCGGAGACGAACCTCCATTTAAATGCGTCTAGACGAATGACGTCATCTCAGTTGACTATTATAAATACCCCATCAAGTAAAAGGCCAAGTACGATTTTCTGAACCTTCGTCCCTATTTTCTCTCTCTACTTTCTCTCTCTACCAATACTTATCCTCACGCCGGAGGGTGGTCGCAGAGGGACCCTCCCATCTATGCGGCGAGCCTAACGGTTTTCTGTTTTGCAGGATTGTTCTCCAAGCTCACTCACAAGATCCAAACCCTCGTTTACAGGCTCCGGCCTAGACACGATTCTTTGGTTCTTCAAGAACCATGAAAGCTTCACTCCAATTCCGTCACACAAAGAAACAGAAAACGATGTATGCATGAACAGACATGCCAACACTTTTTAGGTGACCATTATACCAAGGATTTAACTAAACATTCGAATCCAATTACCATTTTCATATATGTATGTTTAAGGAAAAATTCATTCATTTCAAACTATACTTTAAATGACGCTCTGTTGAGTATTATTCGGATAAACACAACAAAACTCATAAATTTGAATTTGAAAATAACAACAATAAAAATAAGACGTTAGCATTATATATACGTGTCACATTCAAACCAACCAAAAATTCCAATACTACCCCTCACACTAAAACAAACATGCATCAGCAACAAGGACAATCTAGTAAATTTACCACCCGCCGGCGTAATATCCGTATAGCCGGCACTTCTTAAGTGGAACGTTTGTTACTTTGTTTTTCTTCTCAACTTTCTCACAGTAAAAACTATAACTTATATTGTCATTTTTCCTCAAACTAACAAAATATTCACACTCTCACCACCATGATCTCCGATCAAACTCGCCGGAAAAAGTCTAGAGAAGTAAGCTCTCGCTACCTTTACACCACCGTAGCACCACCCTCACCACCACTAGGGTTCAACCACAACAACCACACCCTAACTTCTCCTAACCACCACAACCCAAAACCAAAACAAAAACAGAAACACACCAGTTTTATTCGCGGGCTTTGGCCGTCTTCCGCATCGAAAAATGACCTCAAAAGATCCGAAAACACGCCGGTTCTTAGTAAACAAAAAAGCTGTACGGAGTTCAGGCACTCGGAGAAAATAAGGAACACAAGAAACAGCTTGAAGGAGAATAACACTCCGGTTTTTGGTAACCGGTCGATGCGGTTTACCGGGAAATTTTTATTTCCCGGTAGACCGTCCATGTCATCGATGAAATCATCAAACATCTTTGACCCAGATCAAAGTATACTTCCTGGAAGGTTATCTGTAGACGAAAACGCTCTTCGTCGAAGATCGGATTCATTTTCGGATAATTCGGAAGCAAGTGATATTAGTTCTCCGTATGCCACTGGAAGAAACTCTTTGGCTTCATATATGGCGCCTACATTGAGTTCTAGAAAGCTTGCAGTTGATGTTCCAAGGTGCATTAGCCCATCAATATCCATGCATAATTCTCCAAAGGGTTCTAAGGTTAAGAGGACAATGAAAAGGGGGAATTCGTTGTCGAAAACTTCGTTGGAAATGGAGTGGGAGTCGTCCCCATCGCGATCCCTGGGATCGCCGTTGTTTTCTAGCTCGAAGCCGCCTACTTCTTCAGTTAAGGGTAAGAAGAATCTTTTGCATATTGGTTTGGATTTGATCAAGGGGAAGAAAGGGGGTTCCAAGTTGCAGTCTCCTTTGGGTTCGGATGCTGGTACGAATAATATGGAGAATGTTCATCGATTGCGGTTGATGCAGAATAGTTTGATGCAATGGAGGTATGTGAATGCTAGAGCAGAACTTGTTCATGAGAGCTTAGCTGCTCAATCTGAGGTATATTTCATTTTGACTGTTTTAAGTGGACTGTTAATGTGATACTATGATTTTGGTCAAAATGGATAATTTGCATATTTTCCCTTTTTATAAATATACGTTTTTTTTTTTTTTTTTTTTTTTTTTTTGTAGAAGAAGTTATTTTTTGGAAACGAATGTGTGGCAAAGTTGAGGGAATCAGTGTTACAAAAAAGGATGCAAGTACAGAAAGAGAAACAAGAAGTAAAGCTCAATTTGATCCTACATTCTCAAGTGAGTAATTATTGTATCATTGTACACATTAATGCTATGATGATATCTTATCATGATCCATTATATTAATATATTTATCTAGATTAAAATGTTGGAGGCATGGGGAGACATTGAAAGGAGACACATGTTAGATGTTTCTGTTATAAAAGATTACTTACATGCAGTTGTATGTACGATACCCCTTATTGAAGGAGCCAAGGTAATTCAGTTAACAACTGCTCAAAATCCCTTTTAACATTGTAACTTCAAGCTTGTGATTTAACCGAAAAGTAGTTAAAATTTGTATATGTATAGGTGGATCTTGAATCGGCTACAATGGCTTTCGAAGACACATCACATATGGTTGCCACTATCCAGTCGATGTTGTCTTCAGTTTCTCCGACGGTAAGCTATATTTTAACTAGTTTTTGTGTGCACAATTTGCATATTATTTCGAATCGTTTGACATATGTAGGCTCATGAAACCATGGTCACGCTTTCGGAGCTAGCGGATGTTGTAACTCAGGAGAAGTTGTTGCTAGAAGAATGCTTTGAGCATTTAGAAATCATTTCAACATTGGAGGTAATATATTATTATGAGGCCGGTTAACGTACAAATGCGCTTATCGTACATTACGTACGCTACAATCTCAGCCGTCAGATCATCTTCCCGCATTGAAAATCGCATGTGAAATTGAATTACCACATGCGAAATTGTTACCAACATTATCACATGCGAAATTGAATTATCACATGCGAAATTGTTACAAAAAAACAACCTTCTATTTCATCAAAATTATCACATGCGAAATTGAATTATCACATGTGAAATTGTTACAAAAAAACAACCTTCTATTTCATCAAAATTATCACATGCGAAATTGAATTACCACATGCGAAATTGTTACAAAAAAACACCTACTATTTCATCAAAATTATCACATGCGAAATTATTACAAAAAAAAACAACATGCGATTTTCATTGCGGGAAGATGATCTGACGGCTGAGATTGGCGCGTACGTAATGTACGATAAGGGCATTTGTACAGTACTCTTTACCATATTATTATAACCAAAATACTTATTTGATAATTGTATTTTATGTTTTCATATATTTTTCTTTTTGTGTGATAATATAGATTCAAGAGAGAAACTTAAGGTGTGGCATTATTACCATGGATTCATCAGATGAACAACAGCAACAAAAGGAGTAGATGTTTATGTAAGCTTCAAGGTCTTACAATTAGAAAGTAAGCCTGAGTGTTGAAATTAAATGGTTGTTATTGTCTATGATATGTAACTTAATAACTTCAAGATTGAATATCATATACCTGTGTATATAATAAATAATCCAAAATTCATACATTGATATATGCTTGTAGACGTATAAGATGTATACTTGATTGTTTATCAATGTATGCACAGACATCCCTCAGAATGATGTTGTGTGTTCAATTATAACTTAATTAATATATTTCAATACGGAAAGGTGCAGTCTGGACCAGTTTTCATGGTAATGATCTTATTAGAATTGATATTAATTAACTTTGAGCCATATGATCATAAATAAACAATTTGAAGGCACTAGTGCTACCCATGTTTGTTTATTTGTGTTACATAATTATATGATGGCATAAAATCAAGAACATGCTTCCTATTAGGGAGGAGGGGGTGGTCATTAGTGAATATAGAATTCTATCACTCACAAGCACCAATCAAGTTCCTCCATGTCAGCAACTATTTTTTCCATTACTCACAACCTTTTTTAGTGGGGGTGGTCATCACTCACCACCACACCCAACAATTTCCCCCAACCAACAATTACCCTCACAAAAAAACCATCACGGCCGTGAAGAAATTAACGAAATCAGATTTCGTGGTGATATAGCGCGTTTTCGTTTATGGTGGCGGTGGCCCATCACGCGTTGAAAATGGCCATCACGGTCATAAAAGTGACCGCCCCGCCTGGCCTTAAGACAGCTAATATTATTATACTGTAAATGATTTTTTTTATAATAGAACTTCTTTAAAGTTGAATAAAAAAAACTATCCAGTTTTTTGTATAATTATATATTATAATTGAACCATAGAAGTTACACAACTTTTATCAAGTTTTAAATGAATTAGCTACCATAAATGTGACATAAGAACAATTTGAATAACCATGTAATGTTGTTGTTAAATTATGCTATGTATGTTGAGTAAAATATTAATTGGAATATTATGATTGATAAAGTCTTTTGTTGTTACATACTTACATGATCATAATATACGATATATATTATTGTAAAGAGATAGTTCATATCCGTTGACTTTTTATACAATATAGTCAATGTTAATGGATCTCCATTATCTTCATTGCAACACGCAAATATATGTTATTCCTTTTCTTCATCCATAGTTCTTGCTTAAAAACTCTTTTCAGAAGAAGCTAAACCAAAAATCTCTCCTCCCCAATTCCCTTTCTAGACAACATGAATGATTTATTTTCCAATTCCTTTAAGCAATATCAAGACTTAAAGAGACAAGCATATGTTGATGACATGGAGGCCGGTGGTGGTGTTGGAAAAGAAACAATTAATCTCGACAAGTTCTTCCACGATGTAGAGAACGTGAACGATGATATGATGGTTGTCGACAAGCTCTACAAGAAGCTAAAAGAGTCACATGAGGAAAGCAAGATGGTCCAAAATGCCAATAAGATGAAGTTGCTTAGATCTAAGATGGATTCGGATTTTACACACTTGTTGAAGACAATGAAGGTCATCAAGGGCAAGCTAGAGGCCCTTGAAAAGTCTAACGTTGAACATCGCAAGATCCCAGGTTGTGGGCCTGGATCATCAGCTGATCGAACGCGCACTTCAGTTGTTAGTGGTTTGGGTAAGAAGCTTAAGACCATGATGGATGACTTTCAAGAATTACGGACCCAAATAAATGATGAGTACAAGGAGACTATCGGAAGAAGATACTTTACCATCACTGGTGAGAAAGCCAACGATGAGCTAATCGAGAGCTTAATATCTAGTGGGAATGGAGAAGATTTGCTTCAAAAAGCAATCCAAGAACAAGGTCGGGGACAAATTATGGACACGATTTCTGAAATTCAAGAAAGACATGATGCTATAATTCATATCGAGAAGAATCTAATTGAACTACACCAAATCTTCTTAGACATGGCCGTGCTAGTAGAGGCCCAAGGACAACAACTGAATGACATTGAAAGTCATGTGGCGCATGCAAGTTCTTTTGTACGACTTGGGGCCGAGCAAATAGTAGAAGCTAAAGAGTTGCAAAAGAGCTCGAGAAAATGTACTTGCATCGCCGTGATCCTCAACCTTGCTATTGTAATTTGTATTATGTTTTTCTTTCTTTTGTTACCAAAATTTTTAAATTTAGAGTAAATTTTTTTGAGTTTTGATTTGATTTTCGTTTATGTTCTTATCTTCTAAGGTTACGGTGAACTTGGATCTCAAATTTTGTTTTATAAAACACTAGGCTGTCACCCGGGAACATCCCGGGTTAGGAAAAATTAATTTACAATAAACAAAAGTACATAAATAACATTTACGAATGACATTAATAAAGAAATTATAATCGTCTTTTATGAAATCATATATATGTGGTTTTAGTTTTTCTTTTATTAAGATTCATCGATTAATGTTAAACAGAGTACTTTTTTGTTATCACCTGGGATTGCTTTCCATACTCGAGAAATTTACTTATATTAAAAACTATTTATAATTAATATGTGTAGCTTGTGGTAGGAGTGGGTATCATGTTGTTAGTGGTGGTTTTGAAAGCCTTTTTTAGGATGCGCCAAAACCAAACCGTGAAGTTGTCAAACAGGTCAAACCGGCAAGCCTTTTTTATTGCCCGCGTGAAACGCGGTTTCAACCAAAAACCGATTATTTATCTTCAAAATTTAATACTATGTAAAAACACATACATTTTCGGCACCGGTTTTACCCTCAAATATCGGTATCGGACCGTACCGGTTATATTCGGTACCGGTACTCACTTTTAGAGACTTTAATTACCGGTACCGGTTTGGTACCAAGCTCATTCCTAGACCGAACTCTTAAAAATCCAATATTTTACGCTACAAAAAGAAATTTCATAAAATCAACACTACGAACTTAAAATCATTACCCGTCTCGTCATCACGACTAATTTACTTTCTTTTTAAAAGTGAGCAAGTTTGTATATCATCAATCATTTATGATTATACGCGCATATAGAGTAGATAATTTATATATAAGACTTTAACTGACCATACAAATATACCCAAAACAACATTATTCCCATGAAAAGTTATTAAAACTCGGCCTCTATATGCAACATAAAAAGAGAGATCAAACAATCGAAATCATAAACTATCTTTAGTTTTCAGTTCAAGCTAGTCAACTAAAAGTGTTATCTTTTTCTATGGCCCCAATCAATACAATACAAGTACATATACATAAATTTATAACAAAGATATTGTTGAAATCTTGAACATGTGCATACCCTTCCATAGAATCTTGAATATGGGAATCTAAACTTCATAACTTGTTATATTCCAATTTGTTCAAGAGATCCAAAATGCTTGATTATGTAATATTTCATCAAGTTCTTTGTATCCACCAGCAAGTCCTCCTATACATACACAAAGCACATATATCATACTTTCTTCACACTTCAAATTTAAAAGAAAAACAAAATTTTACATAAATAATGTTTCGGTTGATTTGAAATACCTCACACCCCTTTCACTAACACCGGGTTTGTTAGTGTTACATATGTTGCATTTTAACCATTTTTGGAGAAACAGTTTTCGAGTATTGAAAGTCAAACAACTATGTTTATGTAGTTATAAAATATAAAATATTTGGAAAATTATGTTAAACTACTTTTGTGCTTACATTGGACAAGACCAATCATTAGGACCGAAAAGGGCAGTAGGACCACCGACCCCACCTCGACCACCGCTAGAATCAGGACCGCTACCACGACCCCAGCCCCGACCACCACCACCCGATGCACCAGTGGGTCGAGCACTTCCGCAACGGTTGCACACGCCACGAAATACAAAGTTTACATTCGTGCAACTGTTACCAAAACATCAACATAAAAAATTAAAATAATAATAAACAAATACAAGTCGTTGCGCAATAAATGTAACTTAAATACATTAATTAGCAAGAATGAGCTGCTCGCCAATGTCATATCACATACCTTGTATTCGGACACGTCCAGTCTCTTGTTGCCATGCTTTTGGTGGAGGAACAGCGACGGAGGGCATGAAATGGAGAGGGCAGATTATAACCAACATCAAGCGCTATAAAAGGGTAGAAAAGCAGAAGTCAAATACATACCAAAATGCATCAATATGATCTATCTTAGGACTCTTGACATGAAACCAAAGTTAACAAACCTGAACTCAATCATGGTTAGGAGTACGCGTATCTGTTCTTCCAACATTAACAGCCAGTCATTATTCAAAGGGAAATGGCGAGTTCTCAATTCCTTGGAAAGTTGAATGTTGATATTTACAAAACTAAAACTACGCAATACAACCTAGCGTCACTTGGATTCTTCAGCATTCGAAAATGTACAACTCAATACTACTACATACAAACATTCAGCATGTCAACGCAATTTAAAAAAACACATTTGCTATTTTGCTTAGAAAGTTCCACAAAACAAATTTCATACAAAATGGGCATGCCTCTATGGTTTTGTAAATCGATCTAGGGTTTGTAAATCGAACAAAAAACAATAAAATTCTAAACAAATTTGAAAAAAAAAACCGTGAAAGTTGAAAAATTCCTTTTATGTGAAGAGAATAACTTCTGCAACTGTTGTTTTTATTAGCTCTGTACCAAACTCGAAGCATTTGCTATTGGGATAAGAGGTCAAACAGGTCAGGATGGATTGAAATACACAATTTTTAAAGCTTTACAAAAACTGTTTTATTACAATAAAAAGATAACTTCTTTTAAACTTAAACTTTTTCATCTAATCCTATTTTCTTTTCAACCCCCCCCCCCCCCCCCCCCAAAAAAAAATCAAAATCAGAAAATGCCACATCTATATTAAGAACTAAGTTCATTGCTGGAAGTCCTACCCAAACTAAGAGCATGAGCATCTAAGGTGCCACTTGTGATGTAAAGCAGGATGACTCCTTTCATCTAATCATCATCCTTGAACTCTCTCGGGATGCAAATCACAATTTCTATAAGTTAGAACTTGAGACATCAATTTTCACTCGTGTACTTCTGAAGAAGTAAATTTGGGTTGTGTTAATTTATCTCTAACCCGTCAAACCAGCAAAATAGAGAACTTGCAACGAAACTGGTGGAAAGTCATCCATGTGTAAATCATTCTAAATTAATTATTATGTGATAACATAATATAAAAAAGCAAGAGACTTACTGGTTTAGATGTTGTACAAGCTTCTATTGTGCAATAAACGGGTTCTTTGTGCACTTTTGCCACTAATTGAAAAACGGACAAACAACAAAGACTAAAGTTTTACCTTCATGAAAGTGTCAAAATCTGGATCTGGAATAATTCCGGCTTCTTTCTGTTTTCTGAGATTGTTGGTGCGCCTACAAAAGTCAAAACGCTCAATAGATGATGACACCCTTATCATGGTAATTAACCAAAAACACATGGGTCATAACTTCAATTTCCATTCTAAATTCCTATACTGTCCTTTGATCGATTCAATTCTTTGAAGGAAACTTAGTTGTAATACCTAATTAACCACATAAATGATGACACCCATATCATGGTTACCAAGTAGGCAATCATTTTCACAAGGACTGTGTTTTGCACCACAACACAACACGTGTCCCAAACCTATGATATCAGCCATAGCACACATGATGTCATGAAAATGCATGTTGAGTTACTGTGTAGTAATTTATATAAAATAACATGAGTTGACTTTCGGAAGTCAACGGGTCAACAAACAAATAGTCCCCCATACAAAAACACCTAAATAATAATTTTGGAACCCATTTTGACCCAAACAAAACTGATACTTCATTAAAACAACACACTATGACTGAACCCCATTTTGGCCAGAGCGTGTTTCGACCAGAACATCCCTACCTTACCTTACCCACTTCATTTGACAAACAGATTGAAGCAAACGAATGAATAAGTAACCTCTTAGACAGATCAGAATCTTTGCCAACGTCTCCCATGGCTTGTTCTAGTTCTTTAACTCGTAACCGTAATTCCTTTATTAAATGAGTATTGCCAGCTGGCAATGCAAAACTCAAGTAAGCTTTGGCTCGTATCAGCTGGTCTTTCATCTCTTTGATCTTCTTATCCATTACCCTTCGTTCTTGTGGTTGCACATCATTTCTTTTTGTGACATCATTGTGTCCTTTTGCATCAGGATCTCCTGCTGAAATCATTCATCGTAAAATGATTAATACTCAAAGGAAAACAGTGATCAATTAACCTTAGATACAAATAAGACAAGCAAAAGACCAACCATTTCGTTTTGTAATATCATTGTTTTCAACGGGTTCATCAAACTTAACACCCAAAACTGGGGATCCGAAACTGACGACAGGATCAAAGGTTACATACATCTTTGTAAATGTTTAAGATGGGTTCTCTTAAGCCTCCACCTTCCTCCTACTACACCACCATAGGTAACTTACGGCTCCTCAAAAATAATAATAACATATTTAAAACTATAGTTGTTTGTCACATGAATATTACAATGAAATTACAAGAGAAGCTAGCATTTCATTTTACCTGCTTAACTAAATTTAACCTCAATAGTTCCCTCCTGCCTTTCTGGAAAATGAAAAAAAAAGAACCCTTATAAACTAATCCATTTTTGAACACTATATAGCCCGATTACCAAAAAAATCCAAATTGGGGACAAGTACCTATCCTGTAAACTATGACCAGTAAGCATAGGAAAGAAACAAATGCCAGTAAGGACGGGTCATTCCGGTCACTTTTCATGCATGCAGATAGAGCCGACATGTTTCTGATGGCTGTTGGATTAATCGGTGCCATTGGCGATGGACTCGGGACTCCAGCCATGTTGTTCTTCACCAGTACCATCATGAACACCATTGGAGCCGCTTCTTCTGTATCCGCCAACGTCTACACACACAAAATCAATAAGGTTATTAATATTAGATATAATCAACCTAGTACTGATCTAAATGTCTTTTTTGTTATTTCTTGTTCACAGAATGCTGCTTGTCTCTGTTACTTGTCTATCGCAAAGTGGGTTGCATGTTTTCTTGGTAGGATTTGTTTTGCTTGATAATCATTTTTTATTAAAGGCATGTAGGGACATGTGAGCACATGTGTCCCAAACCTTATTCATTTTAACTTCAACAGGAATGCTCACAATAGGAATATCTCGTGGCTTATGATCCGAAAGAAGATCACGAGCACGCGTGTGAATAGGCTTACAAGAAGAATCGTTTGAGTATTTTTTGTTACCTTTTTCTTTTTCTCGTATTTATTTGACTGCTTTAATTTTCGTACTTTAACTCGTAGCTTTCCCGGGCCGTAGCCCAAGTTGAACTTTACTCCAGCTAGCCTACAAGCAGCCCACCTGGCCCATGAACACAACAGCTCACAACGTTACAAAAGTAAAGTAACATAAAGAAATAAAATAAAGTACTACATATGAAAGTGACCTACATATGTTGTCTTTTGACCAAATAGTTTTAATCAGGTTAATTTCATAGTCTTTTGACCTACATATGAAAGTGACCTAGTGACCTACATATGTTGTCTTTTGACCCAAGTACCTAATCGGCCAATCCCATGTGGAATTACCCGGGGGCGTCCAGGTTTCCCACCCCTCACCACCCTAACGAATTACCCAATAATGTAATCCTGGGCAGCAACCCACTATACATATAACAAAAAAAAAGAACAAAAAAGATGTTATCACACTATGTGTGTAACAAAACACACATTTTGATGAACCGTCCCCCCTTTAGACTTGACTCAGTTATGCAAGCCCGGAGGTCTTCACCACTCGAAATAAGAAGACGGTTACCTCCAGTGTCATCATACTCCACACGGAATGTTTGGTGTTCTAATTCCGGAAATCTCTTTTTGACTTCCATGTGCAGGTCTGTGATATCAGCTAAAAGGGGCAGCGTAAACCGGATCAAATAACTATCATATTCAACTTTTATCGTCTTCCCCATATAACCGGATTTTAAGCCCTCATCCTACAAAGGAATAAAGCACAAGCAAAAAGAATTCAATATAATTATATTGATATATATTGCAACTTACAAGTAAGATTAAACAAAATCTAACCTTCAGCAATTGTTGAATTTGTTCAAGATAGTCAACATAACTTTCTTTTGGTATAGACGTGACAAGTTCGATGATTCCCACAAGTTTATTCCCATGGCACACAGGCAAAACTAACTGACCCTTGTTTCCAATGTCTACAGAATGTTGATTAGGGGTGTGAATTTCTGACACGACCCGAAAACACGACATGAACCTAACACGAAATTCGTAGGTTTGGGTTTAGTCTCAATGGGTTCGGGTCAGTTTCGGGTTGAACCCGCAAACCCGCTTAGCTAAACGGGTCAGGTTCGGGTCAACCAAGTCAGGTTAACTGGTTGACCCGTTTAACCCATTTCTATTATATTATATTTTTCAAATATGTTTTATGTCATAAATTAAATTGGGTGTTTATTTTATGCTATAAATATAGCTTACAAATGTTAGTTGACATAAATTTTTATGATTTTAATGTAATTTTATTATATAAATTTGTGTTTTTTTGTAGTAGTTTTAATTTTAATATATTAATTTGCTGAAAAAAATAAAAAAATAAAAATTCGGGTTGAACGGGTCGGGTTCGGGTCAGTATGCGAATATTTGGGTCGGGTTCGGTTCATATGTATGGCACGGTTTTCGGGTTCGGGTCGGGTTCGTCTAAAATTTTCGGGTTCGGGTCGGGTTGAACCCGTCAACCCGCGAACACGACCCGTTTAACACCCCTAATGTTGATCTTCGTGATTAAGCACATGATGTATGTCCGATGGTCTGCAAGCCCAGTTTGAGCGGCTCGGCTAGCTAACCAGTTGCCCACACTTGTTTCCAATCCAACAAAACGACAACGGCTTTCAAGACATCTCCTTCTGTACTCCTCAAGTCCTTCATCTGGAGCTGACATAAAGGTTTGATCTGTCAACATAAGATTACATCCCATGACCTCTGAATTAGAAGGCATGGATTCCCAAGATTGAAGTAGCACTGGTTCTTTGCTGGACTTAAAATTCCTAAAAGTTCTGTCAATGGACTCTACCGTTGGTACCTGCAAGATTAATACAATGATTCCAAAATATTAATTTTTAAAATATGACCTTGAATGTACGTTTTAACTTTTAGTACTCAGAATCAACATACAACTACTAACTGCCTCAATAAGACTGAATTCTTTCACCATAACATGTTCACATAACAAATTTCATCGAAATATGATTTAAACCCTAACTCCTTCAAGTGACAAGGGTTATAAGTCAAAGTACCTCGAGTCTTTTGAGCCATTATCTACCTACCCTAAGCTCAGAATTCCAGTGAGTTTTACTTCAGCTTCAATCTTTCCAATCTGCAACCAGAATGCATATTAAAGCAAATGCTACCCACTATTGCAATTTGCAAGAACGAATTGAATGATATCAAACATGTAATGACTATAGGTACTACTTGAGTTTCATAGAACTATAAAACGTGCAAACATTATTTTCTGAATTTTGAATAAAATAAACTCACCTGGTAGAAGTGCCAATAGAAACCATATTCATAGTTTGCAACAATGCATATAAAAGAAACTGTGAGTCGTCGAGATCTTCGAACTTCTGCTAAGCCGGTTCTCCAATCTTGATGCTTCCAGAGGATTCCGTGGTCCTCTTCATGCATACTACGGAATTTCAATTGTTTCAACACCTCCAATGAAGTTTGTAAAATGTGCATCAAAGTACTTGATATATCCTAAGCAATCACATCCCTGTAGAAATAAAACAAAGAAGCACAATAGTTTACATATTGTCTGGAAGTTTCTTAAAGCAATATGAGGTGAACCACAATAGTCCACATAATATAAGGCATCTTAGTTTAAGCACAAGCCTTCTATAGGAAATGAGCATTTTTTCCAAGGCCATATTCACTAGCATCGAATGCATTCTTTCGGTAATGTGGATCATTTGGATCGCCATAAGGCATAACCATCTCCACAAAGCTCAATCTATGAGCTATTGATCTTCGACCTCTACTACCATCAACATATGCCACCGAATGTAATACTAAACCCTCCCTCGGAGTGAAACCGATACGAAAGTTCCACTGCAAACCAAACAATATACAAAAACAAACACCACAAAATCATGAACTAAAATGGATTACACAACTAAATCCGGAATCAATGTAACAGAAGAAATTCATCAATTCAATAAGACCTAAATGATAATTTACAAAAACATCAATTAAACTCAATCGAAACTTATAAACATCAGAAATCGTGAAATAAGCGGCCTAATTCAAATGAAAACAGTGATTAAAGTAAGAACCCTGATTAAAAGTAAAGCAGTGAATGGAGTAATTGAAACATACCTGGATTGGAAAACTTGCAGACGGAATTGTGAACAACTTGAAGACGATTAGCGTGTATAAATCATAAAGATTTGAAATAAGAGCAAACAATAACAATGAGAGAGAAGTGTCAGATTTATGTGGTGGTGGAACCCTAGCCGCCGCCCTGTGCCTTGAACCACAACCATCACAAGACCACCATTGGACAAAACCCTAGCCGCCGCCCTGTGCCCTGAACCACAACCATCAGGCCACCACCACCGTCACCATCTTCCTCTATCGAAGCACCGCCACCGGATGGGCAGCTGTGACTTCCGAGAACCTCTACCGTCTTCCACCAACAATCAAATATGACAAAACGGGTTGATAACACATTGAATCGATTGAACTTCATAGCCTTGAAGGTGAAGAAGAAAGGGAAATCAGGAAGCGTGAAGGAAAAGAGTGAGGGATTAGGGTTCTGTAAGTGTGAAAATGTGGCGAATGAGTGATTTAGGTTTTTTAGATAGTTTATATACATTGGGTCAAAAACACCGGGTATGGATAAACACACGGGATCCGTAAAAAAATAACTCTTTTCCCTCATTTTCCCGCCAAAAACCTAAAATTGTTGCACCACAACATGACATGTGTCCCAAACCTTATTCATATGTACGCCCGTGTGAATACACGGGTTTGTTCTAATAACGATCGGAATCAAATACTAAAAAACATATTATAATATATTATTTAAATTCTTTCTGTTTGGTTACATATCTTTATAAAACAATGTTAAACAATGTTAACGTCAGTGGCAGGGGCTGGCATTGATGCAACTTCATGGAAAAATCTCAACTGCAAAAATAAAATAAAATATAAAATAAGTAAAACCATTGATCTTGAACAAAGAAAGCCATGTTCACTACTTTCTTATTAAGAAATGACAGATGACAAAACAAAATGTATTTGACTATTTGTAACCCTTAGTACATAAAAAAAGCTTAATACCTTTCTAGCTCGTGATTCAACCTTCCTCTGTTTTTGCCTCAATTTCTTCTTTTGAGAAGCAGGTAATTTTGCAAGTTCATCTTCTTCTTCCGTTGATGTTAAGTAATGACGTTAAGCAAAAGGATTCCACAGACTTTCGTCGACGCAGAAACTAACTTCCGCCATAACGAACGCTTCGATAACACCGATTTGTAGTTCAGATTTTGTTTCTTCTTCAACGATTGCTCGTATTTACTTGAAGAAACTTCATTATCAACGACGGAAGTTTCACGGATTTGACTTTTATAAGTTGCTCAAAAGGAGAAGGCTTTTTTTTATATAAATCCAAGCTTAAATCCCCTGCATTGAATAGCAATGAGCATAATTATTAAATTAATCACTCAATATCATTTAACCAATTTGACCAGTGTATACACACAAACACATCATAGTAATACTCCCTTCATTTTGACAGAATGGACGTCTAAAATCTTCACTAACGGCTTTCATGACTCTTATTTCTATAAAAAAACACCGAACTACAACAGTCCACACACTCTTCAATGACAAAAACATAAGCAAGTTTTTTTACAATTGACTTCAATTCAATTCAACCGACAAAAAAAAAATGAATATTACCTTTGAAGATAAATTCACCGGATATGAGTTTAGCGCTGGTTCACTAATAACTTCCGGATCAAAATAGCTTCCGGAGAATCATAAACAGAACCTGATACTACAGCCTGTAACCATACCATACAACTATACCATACAACTATCAACACATAATAACAAATTGCACGAGAAAAATCAACTAACTGGAACGAATTCGTTACCATAAAGTAAAGTAATGACGTTAAGCAAAAGGATTCCACGGACTTTCGTCGATGCAGAAACTAACTTCCGCCATAACGAACGCTTCGATAACACCGATTTGTAGTTTAGATTTTGTTTCTTCTTCAACGATTGCTCGTATTTACTTGAAGAAACTTCATTATCAGTGACGGAAGTTTAACGGATATGACTTTTATAAGTTGCTCAAAAGGAGTAGGCTTTTTTTTATAAATCCAAGCTTAAATCCCCTGCATTGAATAGCAATGAGCAGAATTATTAAATTAATCACTCAATATCATTTAACCAATTTGACCAGTGTATACACACAAACACATCATAGTAATACTCCCTTCATTTTAACAGAATGGACGTCTAAAATCTTCACTAATGGCTTTCATGACTCTTATTTCTATAAAAAATCCGAACTCCAACAGTCCACATACTCTTCAATGACAAAAACATAAGCAACTTTTTTACAATTGACTTCAATTCAATGCAATTCAACTGACAAAAAAAAACGAATATTACCTTTGAAGATAAATTCACCGGATATGAGTTTAGCGCTGGTTCACTAATAACTTCCGGATCAAAATAGCTTCCGGAGAATCATAAACAGAACCTGATACTACCGCGTGTAACCATACCATACAACTATACAATACAACTATCAACACATAATAACAAATTGCACGAGAAAAATCAACTGAAACTGGAACGAATTCGTTACCATAAAGTAAAGTAATGACGTTAAGCAAAACACTTGCTATGTTTTGCAACAGACACTGAATCACCTTGTCAATGAATGCCTTCACTTTTGGGGGCTGCAAAACAAAAGGAAAATATAAGCAAATCAATAATTCTTATTGATACACTACATATTAGAAAACACATATAAATACTGTCAAGCCATAAACATCAAACACATGGCTATACAATTATTCTCCTTGAATAAAAAGTACTCAGTTTTTTTCTGGACCTTCCTAAAAGCTACATCAACAACGTTTAAGTATATGTAGAGCAATCTTGTTAGTCATTGCACAAATTTCTGTCAATCTTATGGCTTTACCCCTTAAAAAGTTAAATATGATTAATGTGCCGTGATGAAAGCATAATTAGGCTTATGATGATCTCATCAAACTATAAGTACATAATGCGACTAAAAAGTTGCATTCAAAAAATACTTATGGCCTAGGATACTGTGCGCCTAATTGTATGGTGTAGTTCCAATCCTGTCATTACTAACGAACAAATGAAACAATTGCTCTGCGAGTTAACTCAACAAATTTTCACTAAAAGATGTGAATTATCTAACATCCTGCTGGTACATATAGCCTCGGATTGAAAAAAACACAAATCATCTTGTCCTCTGAATCTTACTTCTTTCAACATCATATAAAACACAAATCACAAATCATATAAAACAGTGAATGCGAAATCGTATAAAAAACACAAATCACAAATCATATAAAACAGGAAACTTACTTCTTTCAACATAGATGATAACCAGATCATCTTGTCCTCTGAATCTTGTTTCTTAGCTGCTGGGAATCATTCATGGATTCTTGTTTAATATCATACAACAGTGAATGCGAAATCATTCAGCTCCGTTGACCTCCGATCAACTGTCATTCAGCTCTGATTAATGAACAAAGTTGCATAATTTCTCTATTTTCAGTGCGTGAAATCCAGGTATGCAAGATTATTATATTTTTATGCAAATAACGAAACCCTAAAACGTAAGAATGTAGAACTACCTTGAGCAACATCTTCCTCATCATCATCGGAATCAGCATCAACATCATCATCGTTGTGGTCGTCTTCTTCAAATCAATGTTTTAGGGTTGTTCAAATCAATGCTTAAATCCCCTACTGATCGCTACTGAAAACAGAGGGAGAAGAATGAGATGGAAACAGTTGAAAGTATTTGGGGATCTGGTGTGGTTTCAAATAATCACATTCAATGGTGAAGATGAGTGTACGCACCAGTTTGAGGAAAAAAGGTAGAAAATATGTGAGATTTGAGGTTAGATGAACTAGTAGAGAGAGAGAGAGATGTAAGGGTTTTTTATGAGAGAGAGAGTGAGATAAACCTGATTTAGAAGGAAAGGGAAAAAGGGCGGTGGTTTGAATTTTGGAATGAGATTGTATATTTCAAAATCAAAGCTTATCAAAGTACCGCCCATTTTTTTAATTTTAAAAACAAAAAGAAAACAGATTATTATATAGATTATATTATATATTAAGATTTTAAATCCGGATTTATGACATCAGTGGAATGACATCAGCGGAGTCTATGTGGCATCCTATGTGGCATAGCTAATATCATGACAAGTAAGCAAAGTGAGGTCAGCCTTTAAGCTCATTTTATAGATAGTATAGATATATATATATATATATATATATATATATATATATATATATATATAGATATAGATGATTGAATGTATCGTTTCTAGGTTTCATTTTGTCGGGTTAGGTCTTGAAAACAATTTTAACTTTTGTTTGCTTTTTTTTTTCGCATAGTATATTAAACTAGATCTGAAATCTTATGAAATTTTTTTAATCAAATCATTGCATAAATGTGAAATGAATGGATTCTTGCTTGTCAAAATCTTTGTTTTATTTATTTTCAGTTATAAAGAAATTCTAATGGAAACCAACCTTCCAATCATGTTTTTATCCTTTTTTTTTAAACGGTCAACGAATTCTTCAAATGAGCGCTGGTGAAAATCAGCACATCGGGATATACTCGCCTCCGAACCGAGAAAAACCCTCACCTAGGGCCGAAGCCCGTGAACACTCGTCCGGAGGAACGACACTACAGTAAGATTAAACATCACATCAGTTATTTGCATTATGTCATATAACTAGAGTTATGCGCCGCCCGCGTTGCGGGGCACTAAACCGAGTATTTCTTAGTTTAATAACATGTACGTCTTTATGTGGGTTAGTTATACATGGTACTTATAATACGATATCAAAAAAGTTACATCAAGTTAACCAATTAAAGAAAAACAGCACCATAGTTATGATAAAAAATAACTAAAACGATGGCAAGCGTGTAATTTAGAGTCTGGGCAAAACAATAACTTGTCAGGACCAATTAGCGAGTGCTAGGCAGCTGTTTGGCATGAATAAAAACAAAATTGAGTCAACGAAGTAAAATAAAACACTGCCATGGTTTTGCAAAAAAAAAAAAAAAAAAAAAAAAAAAAAAAAAAAAACATGACAAGATTGCAATTTTTAGCTGAGGTAAAATCGCAATTTTAAAATGGAGATAAAATAATATTTTGAACTGAGAGCATAATCATTTTTTTTTATTTTCAATTGGGGGCAAAACCGTAATATTTTAATTGCGGCAAAATCGTATTTTTTAGCTGGGGACAAAATCGTAATTTTAAACTGTGAACCAAATCGTAATTTGGCAGGACCCTAGCTGAGGGCAAAACCATAATTTTATTTTGAACTGGGGGCAAAATTGTAATTTTTTTTAATTGAGAGCAAAATCGTAAATTTAAGCAGGGGGCAAAAGCAAAATTTTATTTTGAACCGGAAGCAAAATCGTAACTTTACACTTGGAATAAAATTGTAATTTGGCATAACCTATAAATAACTATTATATAAAAAAAGAAAAAAAAACAAACAAAAGTGGCCGCCACTTTTGGCCAACCACATAAGAAAACTATTCCCGCCGACCACTTTCTTCTATATGTATTGAAAATTGTGTCCTCCAAAATTAACATTTAAAGTTTGAGGCATAGCATCACATGATTGTATAAATCAAGAATACATAGATGTGTACATTTTTGTCATCTAAAGGGTTTAAAGCATCTTAGTGTAGAGAGTGCTTAGACACTTAAAAGTGGTAAATTTCAAAATCAATCAATGAGAGTGTGTCATGTCATTCAATGAAAATTGTTTAAACTATGCTCAAAAGTGTTGGCAATGGTTAGACACTTCATAAATTGGCAAACAATTTAAAAAAAAAGGAAAATGTGTAATTTGGTTTAGATGGCATGGACCCCATGTAACAACCCGCACTTTTGTGCGTTGTTACTACTCGTTATACTCGTTACGCCTAGCACCGGAGATTCGGATCATAATGTAACTATATCGTATATATCGCTATTCGAAGGATAATCGCATATTTTCAAGCTACAATATCATTATACTACACTACTATCACACTAACACTCACGAAGGCACTGAGTGAGGACCTATTCTACCCTCCTCAGTGGCCGTGATGTGTCGAACGTAAACAATTAACGCTAACAAGGACCCTCGGGTGAGTGCTGTAGCTCCAGTCGTCATGACGATGATGACAATACGAGTAAACGGTACCCCGTCAGTCTTTGTGGCACTACACGAAATAACGTTCACGATGACATCAAGAAAGGACCTATACTACCCTCATTGATGACCGTGAAACGTCGCTAATAAATCGCATACTCGAATCGGAAACCGACTGTTAATTATCGAAACTTTGGATTATGAATACGTAAATACGACCCCTAGTGATATATATATATATTATAATATAATAATAACAATATAATAATAATATAAATCAATTACGAAAGGAACGCGCTTCGAAAACTATCAAATCCATCAAAAACGAAGAAGTCCGGCCCGTCAGGATAGCTATCCGGACGGATGGACCATCCGGACGGATGGACATGCGCACGGATGGCCATCCGCACGCATGGGCCATCCGCACGGATGGGCCATCCGCACGGATGGGCCATCCGCACGGATGGGCCATCCGCACGGATGGGCTATCCGGGCC
>JARYGA010061151.1:0-69015 GCA_030545235.1 Helianthus tuberosus | reverse complement strand
AAGTTCATCTTCTTCTTCCGTTGATGTTAAGTAATGACGTTAAGCAAAAGGATTCCACAGACTTTCGTCGACGCAGAAACTAACTTCCGCCATAACGAACGCTTCGATAACACCGATTTGTAGTTCAGATTTTGTTTCTTCTTCAACGATTGCTCGTATTTACTTGAAGAAACTTCATTATCAACGACGGAAGTTTCACGGATTTGACTTTTATAAGTTGCTCAAAAGGAGAAGGCTTTTTTTTATATAAATCCAAGCTTAAATCCCCTGCATTGAATAGCAATGAGCATAATTATTAAATTAATCACTCAATATCATTTAACCAATTTGACCAGTGTATACACACAAACACATCATAGTAATACTCCCTTCATTTTGACAGAATGGACGTCTAAAATCTTCACTAACGGCTTTCATGACTCTTATTTCTATAAAAAAACACCGAACTACAACAGTCCACACACTCTTCAATGACAAAAACATAAGCAAGTTTTTTTACAATTGACTTCAATTCAATTCAACCGACAAAAAAAAAATGAATATTACCTTTGAAGATAAATTCACCGGATATGAGTTTAGCGCTGGTTCACTAATAACTTCCGGATCAAAATAGCTTCCGGAGAATCATAAACAGAACCTGATACTACAGCCTGTAACCATACCATACAACTATACCATACAACTATCAACACATAATAACAAATTGCACGAGAAAAATCAACTAACTGGAACGAATTCGTTACCATAAAGTAAAGTAATGACGTTAAGCAAAAGGATTCCACGGACTTTCGTCGATGCAGAAACTAACTTCCGCCATAACGAACGCTTCGATAACACCGATTTGTAGTTTAGATTTTGTTTCTTCTTCAACGATTGCTCGTATTTACTTGAAGAAACTTCATTATCAGTGACGGAAGTTTAACGGATATGACTTTTATAAGTTGCTCAAAAGGAGTAGGCTTTTTTTTATAAATCCAAGCTTAAATCCCCTGCATTGAATAGCAATGAGCAGAATTATTAAATTAATCACTCAATATCATTTAACCAATTTGACCAGTGTATACACACAAACACATCATAGTAATACTCCCTTCATTTTAACAGAATGGACGTCTAAAATCTTCACTAATGGCTTTCATGACTCTTATTTCTATAAAAAATCCGAACTCCAACAGTCCACATACTCTTCAATGACAAAAACATAAGCAACTTTTTTACAATTGACTTCAATTCAATGCAATTCAACTGACAAAAAAAAACGAATATTACCTTTGAAGATAAATTCACCGGATATGAGTTTAGCGCTGGTTCACTAATAACTTCCGGATCAAAATAGCTTCCGGAGAATCATAAACAGAACCTGATACTACCGCGTGTAACCATACCATACAACTATACAATACAACTATCAACACATAATAACAAATTGCACGAGAAAAATCAACTGAAACTGGAACGAATTCGTTACCATAAAGTAAAGTAATGACGTTAAGCAAAACACTTGCTATGTTTTGCAACAGACACTGAATCACCTTGTCAATGAATGCCTTCACTTTTGGGGGCTGCAAAACAAAAGGAAAATATAAGCAAATCAATAATTCTTATTGATACACTACATATTAGAAAACACATATAAATACTGTCAAGCCATAAACATCAAACACATGGCTATACAATTATTCTCCTTGAATAAAAAGTACTCAGTTTTTTTCTGGACCTTCCTAAAAGCTACATCAACAACGTTTAAGTATATGTAGAGCAATCTTGTTAGTCATTGCACAAATTTCTGTCAATCTTATGGCTTTACCCCTTAAAAAGTTAAATATGATTAATGTGCCGTGATGAAAGCATAATTAGGCTTATGATGATCTCATCAAACTATAAGTACATAATGCGACTAAAAAGTTGCATTCAAAAAATACTTATGGCCTAGGATACTGTGCGCCTAATTGTATGGTGTAGTTCCAATCCTGTCATTACTAACGAACAAATGAAACAATTGCTCTGCGAGTTAACTCAACAAATTTTCACTAAAAGATGTGAATTATCTAACATCCTGCTGGTACATATAGCCTCGGATTGAAAAAAACACAAATCATCTTGTCCTCTGAATCTTACTTCTTTCAACATCATATAAAACACAAATCACAAATCATATAAAACAGTGAATGCGAAATCGTATAAAAAACACAAATCACAAATCATATAAAACAGGAAACTTACTTCTTTCAACATAGATGATAACCAGATCATCTTGTCCTCTGAATCTTGTTTCTTAGCTGCTGGGAATCATTCATGGATTCTTGTTTAATATCATACAACAGTGAATGCGAAATCATTCAGCTCCGTTGACCTCCGATCAACTGTCATTCAGCTCTGATTAATGAACAAAGTTGCATAATTTCTCTATTTTCAGTGCGTGAAATCCAGGTATGCAAGATTATTATATTTTTATGCAAATAACGAAACCCTAAAACGTAAGAATGTAGAACTACCTTGAGCAACATCTTCCTCATCATCATCGGAATCAGCATCAACATCATCATCGTTGTGGTCGTCTTCTTCAAATCAATGTTTTAGGGTTGTTCAAATCAATGCTTAAATCCCCTACTGATCGCTACTGAAAACAGAGGGAGAAGAATGAGATGGAAACAGTTGAAAGTATTTGGGGATCTGGTGTGGTTTCAAATAATCACATTCAATGGTGAAGATGAGTGTACGCACCAGTTTGAGGAAAAAAGGTAGAAAATATGTGAGATTTGAGGTTAGATGAACTAGTAGAGAGAGAGAGAGATGTAAGGGTTTTTTATGAGAGAGAGAGTGAGATAAACCTGATTTAGAAGGAAAGGGAAAAAGGGCGGTGGTTTGAATTTTGGAATGAGATTGTATATTTCAAAATCAAAGCTTATCAAAGTACCGCCCATTTTTTTAATTTTAAAAACAAAAAGAAAACAGATTATTATATAGATTATATTATATATTAAGATTTTAAATCCGGATTTATGACATCAGTGGAATGACATCAGCGGAGTCTATGTGGCATCCTATGTGGCATAGCTAATATCATGACAAGTAAGCAAAGTGAGGTCAGCCTTTAAGCTCATTTTATAGATAGTATAGATATATATATATATATATATATATATATATATATATATATATATAGATATAGATGATTGAATGTATCGTTTCTAGGTTTCATTTTGTCGGGTTAGGTCTTGAAAACAATTTTAACTTTTGTTTGCTTTTTTTTTTCGCATAGTATATTAAACTAGATCTGAAATCTTATGAAATTTTTTTAATCAAATCATTGCATAAATGTGAAATGAATGGATTCTTGCTTGTCAAAATCTTTGTTTTATTTATTTTCAGTTATAAAGAAATTCTAATGGAAACCAACCTTCCAATCATGTTTTTATCCTTTTTTTTTAAACGGTCAACGAATTCTTCAAATGAGCGCTGGTGAAAATCAGCACATCGGGATATACTCGCCTCCGAACCGAGAAAAACCCTCACCTAGGGCCGAAGCCCGTGAACACTCGTCCGGAGGAACGACACTACAGTAAGATTAAACATCACATCAGTTATTTGCATTATGTCATATAACTAGAGTTATGCGCCGCCCGCGTTGCGGGGCACTAAACCGAGTATTTCTTAGTTTAATAACATGTACGTCTTTATGTGGGTTAGTTATACATGGTACTTATAATACGATATCAAAAAAGTTACATCAAGTTAACCAATTAAAGAAAAACAGCACCATAGTTATGATAAAAAATAACTAAAACGATGGCAAGCGTGTAATTTAGAGTCTGGGCAAAACAATAACTTGTCAGGACCAATTAGCGAGTGCTAGGCAGCTGTTTGGCATGAATAAAAACAAAATTGAGTCAACGAAGTAAAATAAAACACTGCCATGGTTTTGCAAAAAAAAAAAAAAAAAAAAAAAAAAAAAAAAAAAAACATGACAAGATTGCAATTTTTAGCTGAGGTAAAATCGCAATTTTAAAATGGAGATAAAATAATATTTTGAACTGAGAGCATAATCATTTTTTTTTATTTTCAATTGGGGGCAAAACCGTAATATTTTAATTGCGGCAAAATCGTATTTTTTAGCTGGGGACAAAATCGTAATTTTAAACTGTGAACCAAATCGTAATTTGGCAGGACCCTAGCTGAGGGCAAAACCATAATTTTATTTTGAACTGGGGGCAAAATTGTAATTTTTTTTAATTGAGAGCAAAATCGTAAATTTAAGCAGGGGGCAAAAGCAAAATTTTATTTTGAACCGGAAGCAAAATCGTAACTTTACACTTGGAATAAAATTGTAATTTGGCATAACCTATAAATAACTATTATATAAAAAAAGAAAAAAAAACAAACAAAAGTGGCCGCCACTTTTGGCCAACCACATAAGAAAACTATTCCCGCCGACCACTTTCTTCTATATGTATTGAAAATTGTGTCCTCCAAAATTAACATTTAAAGTTTGAGGCATAGCATCACATGATTGTATAAATCAAGAATACATAGATGTGTACATTTTTGTCATCTAAAGGGTTTAAAGCATCTTAGTGTAGAGAGTGCTTAGACACTTAAAAGTGGTAAATTTCAAAATCAATCAATGAGAGTGTGTCATGTCATTCAATGAAAATTGTTTAAACTATGCTCAAAAGTGTTGGCAATGGTTAGACACTTCATAAATTGGCAAACAATTTAAAAAAAAAGGAAAATGTGTAATTTGGTTTAGATGGCATGGACCCCATGTAACAACCCGCACTTTTGTGCGTTGTTACTACTCGTTATACTCGTTACGCCTAGCACCGGAGATTCGGATCATAATGTAACTATATCGTATATATCGCTATTCGAAGGATAATCGCATATTTTCAAGCTACAATATCATTATACTACACTACTATCACACTAACACTCACGAAGGCACTGAGTGAGGACCTATTCTACCCTCCTCAGTGGCCGTGATGTGTCGAACGTAAACAATTAACGCTAACAAGGACCCTCGGGTGAGTGCTGTAGCTCCAGTCGTCATGACGATGATGACAATACGAGTAAACGGTACCCCGTCAGTCTTTGTGGCACTACACGAAATAACGTTCACGATGACATCAAGAAAGGACCTATACTACCCTCATTGATGACCGTGAAACGTCGCTAATAAATCGCATACTCGAATCGGAAACCGACTGTTAATTATCGAAACTTTGGATTATGAATACGTAAATACGACCCCTAGTGATATATATATATATTATAATATAATAATAACAATATAATAATAATATAAATCAATTACGAAAGGAACGCGCTTCGAAAACTATCAAATCCATCAAAAACGAAGAAGTCCGGCCCGTCAGGATAGCTATCCGGACGGATGGACCATCCGGACGGATGGACATGCGCACGGATGGCCATCCGCACGCATGGGCCATCCGCACGGATGGGCCATCCGCACGGATGGGCCATCCGCACGGATGGGCCATCCGCACGGATGGGCTATCCGGGCCTGATCCCTTTTCCTCTCCTCTTTCGCCTATAAATAGCCTGCCACACCACTATTCAAGTGATGTGACAGCTCATGTTCAACCACACGCGCACCAAGACCCTTTTCTCTCGATTTTCTCGCGATTCCGGTAAGATTTCAACCTAAAACTTGTACTTCTACGATCTACACTCGAATCTACATCATTCTATCTCTCAAAACTCAAATTCTAACCGTGAAATCTACGGATTTGAGGCGTTTTGAGGTGATGTCACCAATAGTTCTTATGAACTTCAAGTTGGGGTCTCATTTTACTATAAACGACTCAGATCCGGGTGATTTCCACATGTTTTGGTAACAAATCTCACCTAAATCTAAGTATTTACCCAAGGAAACTGTGCGATTTCGAGTTAACCATGAAGAACCACCATGAACGGCCAGATCTGATGGAACGGGGTGATTCCCGGCCGTTAGAATGAGTCGGAATTGACGGAACTTCAAGTGTTAGTACGAAATTACACTACTCTAAGTGAAAACGAACGTTTTCTTTCCGTTGGACACTCGAAAACAGTGCGAAACAGACATGACAACCCACACGGGCAACAGGTCAGTCCGCACGGATGACACCAGTCCGCACGGATGGGATGTCATCCGCACGCACCAGCAGCCCGCACGGATCATGTCAGTCCGCACGGATCATGCCAGTCCGCACGGATCATGTCATCCGCACGGATCATGTCATCCGCACGGACCACTCACCCGTACGCACATGTCACCCGCACGGATGACATGTCACCCGCACGCACGCTCATCCGCACGAACAACAATGTCACCCGCACGGATGACCACTACCCGCGCGTATGACCACTTATCCGTACGTATCTCTCACTGTCCACACGGACGACACATTGTCCGCACGGATGACACATCATCCGCATGGATCACATGTTGTCCGCACGGATAACATGTCATCCGGACGGATGACTTGTCATCCGGACGGATAACATGTCTGATCCGCACGGATGAAGGCAATTCAACCTAATGCGTGACTTTTCAAGACAATCTTGCTTAATCGTATATTGTTTACTCTATTTCTTCAAGGATCATTACAGACAACTCGTAACCGACTCAATCAAGTCGTAATCTCGCTAAATACGCACTGTGAGTATACTTGACCCCTTTTTAATCGAATTTTGGGTGTAACATACGTTTCTATCAAATCAAACTTATCAAGCGAAATATTCAATCAATCGAATTATCACTTGCGAATAACTGTTATGCATAGATATACGTGATGCTAGTTGCATATGTGCTAGGGCTTATACTCGCGACGTCCCACCAAGACTAGTATAGTACTATTGCGCCCGACGGGGTCTAGTTATGCCATCGTACATTCGAGCATCGAGGACTTAGTTGGTAGTATCAGTTTTGTGAGTATATATGTCGTGTATTACGTTTATGCATGTGGAAATTCGCAGCACTTTTAACCTACTATGCTATACTTATCAAACCTGTATACTCGCCAATACTTTTGTATTGACAAATCTTTTAACGTATGTTGCAGGTTAGATCGCAGATTATATCAAATCAAGCTAGGGAGTCTAGAAACTCAACTAAAATCTAGGTTGTCGGATTTGTATTGTTCGAGAGGACAAGAAATCTGTGATAACTTACGTGATTGTATTATTTGTTAGTATGGGATAACGAATGTATTAAATATTATCGCAATATAGTTGTTATGGATTCTCTTGAGCAATCTGATTCGCCTAGTGCCGCGCCCCGATGATTCCGCCATCGGTTGGGGTGTGACAGATTGGTATCAGAGCCATAACTATAGGGAATTAGGTCAGACTCGACCTAGTCCGGGTCGACGTCTTAGAAATTGACCTAGTCTATAGTCTAAGTACCAACAAGCCGACTCATACGAACCCAGTGGGGTTTGTATTGGGCTTACTTGATACTCTCGATCGAAATTGCTAAAAGCTACAACTTTGTGTGAACACCGCATACTACAACTTCACACGAAGGAGCCTTTCCTAAGGCTGAAATACTACTTAGCCTTTCCTAAGGCCGACACAACACACGCGTTTTCGAAAATACTCGCATAACAAAACCGAGCGGTCCAGTCAAGATCAGGTGTGAAAACCAAGAACTCTCGATAGGATTGCTCACTCAGCGAAATTTTTCTAACACGAGAACTTTTTATCGAGTTAGGAGTGACATCCACATCTCGACAAAGGTCTCCATTTCGAAATCTAGTGGAACTCACGAATTTATTCGAAGAGCATAACCACAACTAGGAACGGAACTGTTAAGACAGGGGTGAAACCCGTACCTTAATAAGTTGTTCCACTCTTTATAAACTGGTTTTTCAAAAGCTCTCACCAAGGACTCGACTATCACGATAACTCGAGCCACGCGATGACTAGGAAGACGAATGCCATGAGCTGCATCCCAGTGGAAGCATGGAGTCTTCTAGGTCAACGCGCGCGCACGAACTTGTTGAACATGGTTGGGTTACCTTGGGTAGTCAACGCCTAAACACCCAAGGCACTCTAGCATACGACCTGCCAACCTTACAACTGGTTGGAAACTTATTTACATTTTGAAACTTTACGCTTTATCGATTTCTCGATGTAACGATTTTCACTCCTCACTTTATAAACGCACGATTTGCACAGCCATCGCAATCTAAAACGAAATCCGAATGTTCGCAACAAAACTAATGCATAGTCTATCGCATTCGCTCTCGTTTTCTCACTTCAACACGACCTCGCTTATTCTAAATCGACCTGTATGTGTGTGAATTCGAACTACATCTATATAAATATATATATATACGAATAAACAAACAAATCATTGTGTGAGAACTTAGGAACTTCGTGTCTCCTATATGGCTCCTATGTGAATCGCATTACTATTATACTATTGCATCAAGTTTGAACGCGCTCAAATCGCAACGCAAACTCGAAAATCATTATGATCGAATCTCACTCCAAGTCTCCTTCTGTCTAGATGCCTTCCAACAACTCTACTTCGAGAATGATAGCAAAGAGACGAGCCAAACAAAGGAGCGAAAAGAGGATTGCTTCACTTGTGACCAGGGAAGTGGTCAAAGTCATTCCTCAGATTGCCACACGAGTTCACTCTCTCAACCATTCTCGAACTTCGGAAGACGTTAAGACAGGAGAGCCGCAATCTACTTTTCTCTACAAGCACTTCAAAGCCTGTGACCCGATGGAATTCACGGGTGAAGGAGGTGCGACTCAACTACTCCAGTGGTTCGATTCTATCGAAGTCACCCTTCGTCAAAGTGGGTGTCCCGATAGTCTCCGTACTACTTGCGCCACCGGAGTACTTCAATCACGAGCACTCGACTGGTGGACCGCCGAACGAAACAAACGTGGGATCTCCGAAGCTTACGCCCTCTCTTGGGATGAGCTGAAGGAACTCATGAAGAAAGAATATTGTCCTCCACACGAAATTCAGAAGCTAGAAAACGAGTTTTGGGAAATCAAGCAAGCAAAAGGTGACAATGCTGGCTACACCGCAAGGTTCAAGCAGCTTAGCGCAATTTGCCCAGATCAAGTCAACACTCCAGGAAAGGCCATCGCGAAGTACATTCGTGGCTTACCAGAGTGTGTGGGTGATTTTGTCGAAGCTGCAAGACCTGCTACCATCGAAGAAACATACCGCTTAGCCGCAGAAATCAACAACAAACGACTCATGGAAGGATTATTCTCAAAGAATCCTGTCAAGCAAGCTCGTCAAGCAATCGCCAGTAATCCTTCAGGCGAACGTGTTGACGAACCTTCTGATGAATCTACTGACGAATCCTCTGACAACTTTGCTGGCGATTCTTCTAATGAATCAGCTAATGATTCTTCTGACGGATCTGCTAACGATCCTTCAAGCGAATCTGCTGCCGAATCTTCTGACGAATCTGCCAACGGATCTTCCGACAAATCAGCCAAAGACTCCGCAAGCGAGTCTTCAGACGAATCCTCCGACGACGACACTTCTTCGCAAGACACCGACAAACCCAGCCGCAAGCGAAAGACTTCAAGCCCGAACTCATCAACAACCGAACTGCTGCAACCGAAACCGCTTCAAGCAGTTTCGGTGTTTCCAAAACGAGCTTACACTGGAGCTCATCCACAGTGTTACTCGTGTACCTATCATCATCCAGTTGGGGCTGGCTGTCGCTATTGCAATAACTGCAACCGTTACGGTCACTTCACCCACAACTGTCACGTCAAACCGTGAATTTGAGTACAACAACAACAGCTACAGCAAAAGCTTTCCAGCATCAGACATCTAGCAAGCGTAGGATGAAGTTGTAATGATACGATTTTCGACGTTAATCTCTATGTTTTGAACCTACTCTATTACTCGATATTGTCTCTATGCGTAACGTTAACTCTCGTTTCCATTTTCTTTCTCACTCTTTAATCGTCGCACTTAGACTAGATTCGCACATACTATATACTATATCACGGAATAATGTGTTTTACCCTCACTACACTCTTAGGACGAGGTACAATAAACGTGCAAGGAACAATTAATCGCGGGTGCACACGGGATTACTTGGGTCAGTGCACGGAGATCGTAGTGAATTCTAAAAGTGCCATAGCGTTTGACAAAAGGTGACACCAAAACACGGGATGAAAGTAGTAGGGGTCGGCGAGGAATGCCTTACCATACTACCGAAGTTCCGTGAAGAAAGTACCACGTGGAGTTGAACGTTATTAGACCTATTATACTATTGTGCTTATTTTCAACACACTACACTCAATCGCAAGGCGTAACAAACCGTATCATCGCAAGACTTGTCGTAAGTCTGCAAACGCAATGCCATCGCCTCATCGATGGACTCTGGGGAGTCTACCTCGCAGGCAAATTGCATCGACGCAAGACTGGTCGTAAGTCTGTTGCAACGAATCTCGATCAAGCAAGTAAACGCTCACGATATTGTTGAGTGAGGACCTATTCTACCCTCCTCGATAGCCGTGATGCGTCAAAACGAATCGTTAAGCTTATTCGAAACAAGAATCGAACTCGACTAGTCACAATCGCTTACCTTGTGTATCTCGCAATCTCTAATCGCTTATTATGTGAACCTATATCGGTTGCCGTGTATCAATCTATCGCTATCGCCTACCGTTAGCTGTGATATTTGTGCTAAGTTGGAACGCATGACCTCGCCTCACGAGAGGAAGCTCATATGGTTAAAACAAGGTGTTTTAGCTATATCAGCGGCCTTTCGTGGAAACAGGCCATGTGGGGTCTGATGTTAGTTAAATTCTGTGGTATTAATCAATCGAACCGAACCGCGTAAATCGAAACCGCAAACCTCCATCGCTTGCAACGTAACAACTACCAATTATCGTAATTCGTTCATCATCACCGCCATCGCAAGTGTTTCATGTTTATTCGTTGATCGTCTATTGTGTATAATCTACCGCCTATCGCTCGTATGGTACTAAGTACGCATGACACCGCTTCACGAGGCAAAGCTAACCTGGTTAAGCATGGTGTTTCGCCATGTTAGTAAACCCCCCGTGGAAACGTGCCATGTGGGTGTAATGTGGAATCTAATCGAAAACGCGCTATTCGCTTCTCCCTTATCAACTCGCTGGATTAATCTATTCGATCCTATCTTATGCTCGGTCCGACTTCCTACCGATTGGGCCGAGTAAACGCATTTCTATCCGAATCGTATCGGCACACCTGACACTGCCTCACGAAACGGAAGTAATATGGGCAAAACATGGTGGATACGCCGCTGGTAATTCCTATATATAAGTGTTTTAAACATATTAACGAACTTCCGTGGGAAGGTGCCAAGTGGGGCTTGATGCCAAATTACTCTTTTCAAAAGGTTAAAACTGATTTTTTATAAAACTTTCATTAAAACCATGGGACAAGTGAAATTTTCTCACGACGTGGAGCTAACATCGAATCAGTTTAACTCCATGTCCAAGGAAAGCTTCGTGAGCCCAGTTCTTCCTTAAACTTTTACAACGTCAAAATAGAAATCCTTCTTTGGACATTGGTTCGACATCAAGTTCAGCTTGAACCCATGTCATAGGAGAGTTTTCGTAACCCTTGTCTTCATCTCCGAGTTCCTTAAAATATTTTAAACTTCCTTGCAACATCGGTTAACATCGACACTGTTGGCTGCACATTAAAAGGAAAATTTTCAAAGATTTCCACCCTAAATCCCTTTTTAATGTCTAAACGAACGCTTCTTGTAACGTTGGTTAACGATCGACTCAATTAACCCTACGTCATAAGAGACCCTTCGAATTACAATCGCATCGAACTAACGAATTCTACACAAGACAAGGTACTTTGGAATGCCAACTCGTGGAACTAATACTTTCATCTTTGCATCGTCTTCTCGCTATCGCAGTCAATTCCTCTTATTCGAAACATCCTCGCTGTCAACTTATGATCAAATCACTCGCTACTTATACAAGATCAACTTTTAGAAGTCTACCTATTGGATTAATTTCGGGACGAAATTTCCTAAAGTTGGGGAGACTGTAACAACCCGCACTTTTGTGCGTTGTTACTACTCGTTATACTCGTTACGCCTAGCACCGGAGATTCGGATCATAATGTAACTATATCGTATATATCGCTATTCGAAGGATAATCGCATATTTTCAAGCTACAATATCATTATACTACACTACTATCACACTAACACTCACGAAGGCACTGAGTGAGGACCTATTCTACCCTCCTCAGTGGCCGTGATGTGTCGAACGTAAACAATTAACGCTAACAAGGACCCTCGGGTGAGTGCTGTAGCTCCAGTCGTCATGACGATGATGACAATACGAGTAAACGGTACCCCGTCAGTCTTTGTGGCACTACACGAAATAACGTTCACGATGACATCAAGAAAGGACCTATACTACCCTCATTGATGACCGTGAAACGTCGCTAATAAATCGCATACTCGAATCGGAAACCGACTGTTAATTATCGAAACTTTGGATTATGAATACGTAAATACGACCCCTAGTGATATATATATATATTATAATATAATAATAACAATATAATAATAATATAAATCAATTACGAAAGGAACGCGCTTCGAAAACTATCAAATCCATCAAAAACGAAGAAGTCCGGCCCGTCAGGATAGCTATCCGGACGGATGGACCATCCGGACGGATGGACATGCGCACGGATGGCCATCCGCACGCATGGGCCATCCGCACGGATGGGCCATCCGCACGGATGGGCCATCCGCACGGATGGGCTATCCGGGCCTGATCCCTTTTCCTCTCCTCTTTCGCCTATAAATAGCCTGCCACACCACTATTCAAGTGATGTGACAGCTCCTGTTCAACCACACGCGCACCAAGACCCTTTTCTCTCGATTTTCTCGCGATTCCGGTAAGATTTCAACCTAAAACTTGTACTTCTACGATCTACACTCGAATCTACATCATTCTATCTCTCAAAACTCAAATTCTAACCGTGAAATCTACGGATTTGAGGCGTTTTGAGGTGATGTCACCAATAGTTCTTATGAACTTCAAGTTGGGGTCTCATTTTACTATAAACGACTCAGATCCGGGTGATTTCCACATGTTTTGGTAACAAATCTCACCTAAATCTAAGTATTTACCCAAGGAAACTGTGCGATTTCGAGTTAACCATGAAGAACCACCATGAACGGCCAGATCTGATGGAACGGGGTGATTCCCGGCCGTTAGAATGAGTCGGAATTGACGGAACTTCAAGTGTTAGTACGAAATTACACTACTCTAAGTGAAAACGAACGTTTTCTTTCCGTTGGACACTCGAAAACAGTGCGAAACAGACATGACAACCCACACGGGCAACAGGTCAGTCCGCACGGATGACACCAGTCCGCACGGATGGGATGTCATCCGCACGCACCAGCAGCCCGCACGGATCATGTCAGTCCGCACGGATCATGCCAGTCCGCACGGATCATGTCATCCGCACGGATCATGTCATCCGCACGGACCACTCACCCGTACGCACATGTCACCCGCACGGATGACATGTCACCCGCACGCACGCTCATCCGCACGAACAACAATGTCACCCGCACGGATGACCACTACCCGCGCGTATGACCACTTATCCGTACGTATCTCTCACTGTCCGCACGGACGACACATTGTCCGCACGGATGACACATCATCCGCACGGATCACATGTTGTCCGCACGGATAACATGTCATCCGGACGGATGACTTGTCATCCGGACGGATAACATGTCTGATCCGCACGGATGAAGGCAATTCAACCTAATGCGTGACTTTTCAAGACAATCTTGCTTAATCGTATATTGTTTACTCTTTTTCTTTAAGGATCATTACAGACAACTCGTAACCGACTCAATCAAGTCGTAATCTCGCTAAATACGCACTGTGAGTATACTTGACCCCTTTTTAATCGAATTTTGGGTGTAACATACGTTTCTATCAAATCAAACTTATCAAGCGAAATATTCAATCAATCGAATTATCACTTGCGAATAACTGTTATGCATAGATATACGTGATGCTAGTTGCATATGTGCTAGGGCTTATACTCGCGACGTCCCACCAAGACTAGTATAGTACTATTGCGCCCGACGGGGTCTAGTTATGCCATCGTACATTCGAGCATCGAGGACTTAGTTGGTAGTATCAGTTTTGTGAGTATATATGTCGTGTATTACGTTTATGCATGTGGAAATTCGCAGCACTTTTAACCTACTATGCTATACTTATCAAACCTGTATACTCGCCAATACTTTTGTATTGACAAATCTTTTAACGTATGTTGCAGGTTAGATCGCAGATTATATCAAATCAAGCTAGGGAGTCTAGAAACTCAACTAAAATCTAGGTTGTCGGATTTGTATTGTTCGAGAGGACAAGAAATCTGTGATAACTTACGTGATTGTATTATTTGTTAGTATGGGATAACGAATGTATTAAATATTATCGCAATATAGTTGTTATGGATTCTCTTGAGCAATCTGATTCGCCTAGTGCCGCGCCCCGATGATTCCGCCATCGGTTGGGGTGTGACACCCCACCACACACACCCACTCTCTCTCCTTCCCACCCTTCACTGCTTTGGCAACTTGTCACCGAATCACCATCTTCACCGAGCGGCAAAATGGGTCGGTGGCGTTGTTCCCACTCGGCAAACCCATTTGCCGCTCATGGTTTGCCGCCCACTCCGTATCCCCTTAGTCACACGACTATGTAGAAGAGCGGATAGCCGTGTGATGTGAACTTGTAAATTTCGGTTTGCATATTTCCAATTTGGTTTAAATTTTTAATCTTTTATATACTAATCATTTAGTTTTATTAATGTGTGTTGGTGTATATTTTTCTAGATAACACAACCAATAATTAAAAGAAGAGTTAACTTCTGTTTTGTTCACTGTGATTTGGTTGTTTTAACGATTTTACCGTAATGGTTTAAAAGGTGTCATTTTCCTCCCTAATGTTTCTATTTGGTCGTCAGTTTGCTCCCCCGCTCTAACTCAGTTAAAACTAAGGGTATTTCAGGAATTTAACATATAAGTATTTAATTGTTTATTAGTAATTCCTAAAAATCAATTTTTTTATTGATAGTAAAAAATAAAACATAACTGTTTATTATTAATACATATGTATATATTTTATGGGAGATGCTCAAATATGATGTTTATTTTGACTACTAAGGATAGGAAACAATATAATTATAACATGTGGCAAATTTTAAAATAAAGAAGAAGAGTATTTTAGTCAATTTTGTCCAGTTTTCTCCATTCTTCCCTTTATGTAACTTCAAAACCCACCATTTTCAAAAGGGAAAACATCATAGAATAGTAACCAAGTTTCTCTCTTGTTCCACTAAAGTCACTCTATCTTTTTTTGTCCCTCTATAATATAAGTTTCATTTACTGTTCCAATCTTGCGTGATTTACAGGTTACTAGGTTTCACCTATTTTTGTTAATTTTTAATACTTATGTGAATTTAATAAATTACCTTTTTACCCTTACAATTAAACAACAAGGAAAAAGAAAATACATATTAAATCTCATCGTTTTCCATTAAGAAAAACATAACAGTTTTGATGAGGGTACATGATTATGTAACTGTCATACAACATTTCTAGATATATTGCTACAATCAATTTAGATATGTATACCCAACGAATCAAAGAGCTAAGCATTAAGTTTTTAATATATAGGATTAAATATTAAAACATAAACTTTCCGACTTGATGCTAAACCCTTTAAAACGGTTATTAAAGACCACATTTAGGTTTCTCCATCCTTTATAAATCATCTGCAGGCTTTTGGCCATCAATCGGTCACCGTACCGTCATGGCCCAATGCTCCGACGACGGGTTCACTCACCGACGAACTGTTTACCGGAGGAGGTGGAACGTAGAGGAAACGAGAAGCGGGTCGCTAGTCGCCAGTGTTCCTAGTTAGTGACGAGAGTTTGTTGCCGGAAAACAGACTAAGAATACGATGATAGATGTAAAGATTATAACAGGTTGACGGCCATATCTAGGTTTTTGTTATTTTTACATTTTTTTTATTTAAATGGAAAGGGTAAAAAAGTAATTACAAAATCTATATAACTAATAAAAACTAAAATAACTAAAATATAAGATAGTAACCTGGAAATTACGCATGACCAGAACAAAAAACCAAACTTGAATGATTTTAGAGAGGCAAAAAAAAAGATTGAGTGACCTTATTAGAACAACTATGAAACTTGATTACCATTCTATAAAGTTACCCCCAAAAGCCCACCATCTTCAACATTTTCTTCCCTTTCTATCTCAATAATCACTACATTATAGTGCGATTTTCGTCACCAATCAATTATTCAAACACTCAATCAAGGTGTTCTTCAACTTTTTTAAAGAAACTTAGTTTAATTTCATATAATATCTCATTTTTCCTGTGATTTTGTAATGAATCACTATATTCGTTCGATTTGATCGTTGATAAGTGTTTCTAACATTCAAATTTTGTCAATCGTTGAAGAAATCGGCTTCGATCTATGTAAGAATTTTTTTAATTTTATTTTTACGATCTGGTTTTTTGAATTGAGTCATTGCATTCTACGGGAGTTCCAAGGGGGCAACACCCCCGGAGGGTCCAAGGAGCAGAGCCCCTGGCTGGGGTCGAGCTGGAAATTGCCTCATTTCGAAATATTAAGACAATGACAGTTTTAATTGGTAGTTTTGACTTAAAAACTGAGATAACTGCCACTAGGCAGTTACACCCCCAAAAAACAAAAATTTGTAGACAGTTTTTGATCTACTACTTCCTGGTTCAGACAATTCACAGACAAAACATACCCTGGTTCAATGCATTTTAGAAAAACAAATTTTGAAGTGTTTTTAGTCCATTGCGTTTTAGGTAAAACACATCATTTTGTGTTTTCAGTCCATTGCGTTTTAGAAATAACACTTTCTTTTGTGTTTTTAAGTTATCGCGTTTTAGAAATAAGACATTTTTATGTGTTTTTTGGTCCATTGCGTTTTAGAAAAACACATTTTGAAGTGTTTTTAGTCAATTGCGTTTTAGGTAAAACACATTTTTATGTGTTTTCAGTCCACTGCGTTTTAGAAAGAACACTTTCTTTTGTGTTTTTAGGCTATTGCGTTTTAGAAATAAGACATTTTATGTGTTTTTTGGTCCATTGCGTTTTACAAAAACTGTGACGCCCTTATTATCAAAACGACCAAAACACATGGAAACTTCAAGGTTTGAAACTTGAAATATAATATTTACATTTTTACCAAAATGCCCTTGTGGCTAGTTCGAGATCAACACCTCCCCTAGTCTAGTTACAGGTGTTAATCTGAACTACCCTGTCAAGACGCAAGTTTAAAGTTACTAAGTACAAACGACTAAGTTTCTAAAACCATAATTTACATAACTAAAGGCGTTTTTCGAGAAATACAAGTTTAACAAAATATTGTTTCAAAAGGGCGACTACTTCGGAAGCGCATAGTCAAGTGTACATATTGGTGTTCGCCCCCAAGCTCGCTACGCCACCTATATAGCAGATTTACCTACATCGCAACCAAATTTAACTAGTCAGTTCTTGCAACTATAATTTAAAATAAAAACTAACATCCATTCGCGTCATCACATAACTATATCACCATCTCACTTTCATTTACCCATTTAACGGGTCCTTATTTACTATCTCCAAACGAGATAATGCATAACATTCGATAATCCGTTGGTTTCGGATTAGACATAATGCAACATAAATGTCATCCTAAATCCGTTCGTGGCGGATTTAGCTATTTCACTTCTTTCCTTCATAACTTTCCAATATACGGTTAGTTCAAGACCAACCGACCATAACTTAACTTCTTTCATAAATCATCATCTCTTACGACCCGTTTATGACGGGTTAAGTTATCAACTACTCATCACCTACGAACTATCATAATTACGGTTATAATATAACAATGACAATTACAAAGTAAAGCTTGTATGCATAAAACAACATACCTCGATCTTGTGAGCTATCCGATCTTCTAGCGCTCGAACCTTCTTCTTTTATGCCTACATCAACATATTCATTCGTTTAGCCCGACTAAATATCATTCCATCTTCTACATACTTTTTATCATACATCAATTTGATCATAATTTGCCAAATTTCACACATTTGTTCTATTAAGCATTTTATCGAACACTTGGCGGGTTTCGTATTTGTAGGACATTAAGTTACAAGTATCTTTACATACTAATCTACAAGTTCATCACAAAATCAAACAAGTTCATATGATTCTTTCATCCTACATCCATACACCTAATGTCCATCTAACATAACAAGCTAAATCACTGAAAACCGAACATTAATCGGATCCTAGTTCATAATCTTAACTCCTAGCTACACATATCACAACATTACTCATGATTTAGTAAAAACCCACTTCCTAAAGTTCATAATTTCAAGAAATTCGACTTACCACTTGATTAGTCACACCTTGGTGATCGAGAATTTGAGTTCCTACAATCGTTCGAGCTTGAAATCACCTTCCAATTTGATGGAATTAGTGAACTAGGGTTTTTAGTTCTTGTCTCCTTCTCCTGGACGTCTCACGCACACACTAGAAGTGTCTAGTGTGTGTGTGTTTTACTTAATTAATAGAACTCTCATTCAAAGTTTCAACTTTAGTCCCGCGAGTTTTAATCTTTTAATTTTCTAGTTCAACTTTCCTTCTTATGACTATCTTAAAAGAAATAATAATTAGATTACCTATTTTTGGGATGTTACAAGTCTACCCCTCTTAGAAAAAGTTTCGTCCCCGAAACTTGAACACATATTAAAATCAACATTACGTACTAAATAAAGAAGGGTAATGCTTCCGCATTTCATCTTCCGATTCCCATGTAAGTTCCGACCCCTTCCGGTGTTGCCATTGTACTAGAACTTGTCTAATGGCCTTATTGCGAAGATTCTTTACCTTAACATCTTTAATGGCTATCGGTCTTTCAACATAGTTTAAGCTCTCATCCACTTCAATGTCGTTAAGAGGTACGATCGCCGATTCATCCGCAAGGCACTTTCGTAATTGTGACACATGGAAAGTGTTATGGATCCCATCTAATGAAGACGGCAATTCTATACGATACGCCACTTTCCCCACTCGAGCCAAGATCTTAAATGGCCCAATATAACGAGGCCCCAATTTACCCCGTTTACGAAAACGGATTATACCTGTGACAACTCGAAATTTAGAACCTTTCGTTGTATCTTGGTGTAACATGCTTGAAACGTTATGTGACTAGTTAACTTGTTGGTTTAATGATATAAGTGAACATCCTATGTGATTATGTGTTATTTTTATGTGTCGTGCTTGTATGTATGTGTGTATTTATATGACCCGAGACACAAGGACCCGACTCGAGACCATGCGGTCTCGAGTGAACAGGAAACAGTTGGGCCGGTTGGGTCGTGCACCTCATTTAATCCATCCGAAGCCCACTAGGGTGCACCAATTTAGATCAAGTATATAACCTTGGTGGATAGCCAACCTTGCCATTCCTTGGGCAATCTACACACTCTCCTACACACACACACTCCTACATTCTCTCACTAAAACCCTAAGTCTCAACATCCTTCTCCCCTCATTCTCGGATCCAACCGGCAACACAAGAGCTCTCGGTTCAAGCTTAAGATCTCCCTTGAAAACTTAACCGGTTAGTGATTTATGTTATGTGTTATATCTCGGTTGATGATGATGTGTGGTATTTCGGTTGATAATGATGTGTTTAGGTTGATAGATGTACGAATGATGATGTTCTTGTGAATCGGATATGTATGATGATGTTATTCGGCTAACATGTCTTGATTTCGGATATATTGCATGATGAGTTAATGATATCTTGTGTCTAAATGTGATTTAAACCATTAATTGTTGATGTTCATGAAATCGGCTTGCATATGTGTATTAGATAATGTCACGTTAATCGGATTGTACACTCTTGTGCTAAGAACCGAATGCTTGTTAAACCGGCTACATGTATGTGGAAATCGGATTAGTATAGAGTCGAGTTTGAAGTGTTATGTGATGATTTGAAACCCTTAGATGAGTATGTTCAAGTGTTTTGATTGTTGTTCATGTTATGATTGTGATTGATGCTAAAAACCCTAAAATATGATGAACAAGTTTGAATGATCATGATGAATGACTTGAATATATGAAGAACAACATGAACATGATATGAAGGTGTCTTAAATATATGAAAACTAGTTGTTTGATCCATTTTAATTGATTGTTAGACAAGAAAACATGTTTGTATGGATAGTACAAGATGTTGCATGAAATCGGAATCTCATTGGCTAGTACAATGCTGGCAATCAGCGGATGTTCCAACCGAGATCTCCGGTCTCGACTCAAGACCATTCTGTTATAACTCGAGACTGTTATGGTTGCGACTCGAGACCAACCCATGACTGCCCGAGACCACGGTTGCGACACAGATTGCGAGTCGAGAACCTCTAGTCTCGACTCGAGACCACACACGGCCAGCGTATGAACAACATGACTCGAGACCAGACTACGGGTTTGTTGCGACTCGAGACCTGACTCGAGACCACCATGTCTCGGGTGATGAAAGCTAGCCCGAGACAACGCTGTTTCGACTCGAGAACCCTAGTCTCGACTCGAGACCACCTGACTATATGCAATCGGTATGGGCTTACACGGTTACAGGCCCAAGTATTTGGGCCGAACATATGGGCCTTATGTATTACTGTTGAATGTGTATGATGTGCACTGTTGATGAGAAATACTTATTTCTAACGTGCTAGTATACGTGTAGAAAATACGTGCGCTACTTGAATATGAACCTAACTTGTGTGGTAACCATACTAGGACGTGGTTGACCACTTATAGCGTGACCAACTTTCTGTATATCTGCCGAGCAAACCAAGGTGAGTTCACACCCTCTACAAAGCATGGGATTCCCAGGGGTTGGGAATGGGGTTAAGGAACATGGATTCCTCGTCCTTTCTTGGGTAGGACAGCAACGGTTCCGGAATGTAATTCCTCGTCCTCATGGACAGATAACTCGTACTAGACCAAAACTCTATCACGAAGTCCCTCCTTTTTATATCGACTTAATCGCCGGGCCAATGGCGAGCGGGTCATTAGTTAGATAGCGCTATTTAGGTCTGACAAACCTCACACCGTGCCGCAGAGGACGGGCGTGAACTAATGGATCTGGGCACGTCAATGATGATAGACATTGACAGTTTAGGGCACATAAACATGACTACAGTCAGCAGTCGATATGGTAACGAGTCTAGTGTATACATGGGGTAGCCCCCACGGCCGAAATTCCAGATAACTAACACGGGGTAGCCCCCACGGCTGGATTGCCAGAATAACCGAGAATAAACAAGTCATGTTTTCAACTATGGGGTAACCCCCACGGCGGGATGCCAGATAAAGGAAACTGTTTTCGAAACAACTTAAAATGAACACCCAACTGTGAACTCACTCAACTTGTTGTTGAATCGTTACTACATGCTTTGTAGGTCAATAGGTACTTAGCTGGAGCTTGCATGGAAGAGAGTCGTTGTGGGACATGGACAGATGTGTGCCATGTTAAACTTTGAAATAATTAAATTTATGTTACGGTTTTAAACATTTTGCTTCTGCTTGCAACTTAACTATGTTTTGTTTGGACACCAATTGTATTGGTTAAACTTTTATATCCTTTAACTTGCATGTTCAATATGATTGGTGGCTGGATCCTGGTCAGTCACGCCTCCAAGAAGTGGTATTCCGCAGGTGGATTTTGGGGGTGTGACAGATTGTGGATGAGACTCCCCAGGAAAACCGGGAAAACCATACAACTTAACTAGCTTCCTCAGTGAGTGCTTACCAAATTTCGGGACGAAATTTATTTCAACTTGGGGATGATGTGACAACTCGAAATTTAGAACCTTTCGTTGTATCTTGGTGTAACATGCTTGAAACGTTATGTGACTAGTTAACTTGTTGGTTTAATGATATAAGTGAACATCCTATGTGATTATGTGTTATGTTTATGTGTCGTGCTTGTATGTATGTGTGTATTTATATGACCCGAGACACAAGGACCCGACTCGAGACCATGCGGTCTCGAGTGAACAGGAAACAGTTGGGCCGGTTGGGCCGTGCACCTCATTTAATCCATCCGAAGCCCACTAGGGTGCACCAATTTAGATCAAGTATATAACCTTGGTGGATAGCCAACCTTGCCATTCCTTGGGCAATCTACACACTCTCCTACACACACACTCCTACATTCTCTCACTAAAACCCTAAGTCTCAACATCCTTCTCCCCTCATTCTCGGATCCAACCGGCAACACAAGAGCTCTTGGTTCAAGCTTAAGATCTCCCTTGAAAACTTAACCGGTTAGTGATTTATGTTATGTGTTATATCTCGGTTGATGATGATGTGTGGTATTTCGGTTGATAATGATGTGTTTCGGTTGATAGATGTACGAATGATGATGTTCTTGTGAATCGGATGTATATGATGATGTTATTCGGCTAACATGTCTTGATTTCGGATATATTGCATGATGAGTTAATGATATCTTGTGTCTAAATGTGATTTAAACCATTAATTGTTGATGTTCATGAAATCGGCTTGCATATGTGTATTAGATAATGTCACGTTAATCGTATTGTACACTCTTGTGCTAAGAACCGAATGCTTGTTAAACCGGCTACATGTATGTGGAAATCGGATTAGTATAGAGTCGAGTTTGAAGTGTTATGTGATGATTTGAAACCCTTAGATGAGTATGTTCAAGTGTTTTGATTGTTGTTCATGTTATGATTGTGATTGATGCTAAAAACCCTAAAATATGATGAACAAGTTTGAATGATCATGATGAATGACTTGAATATATGAAGAACAACATGAACATGATATGAAGGTGTCTTAAATATTTGAAAACTAGTTGTTTGATCCATTTTAATTGATTGTTAGACAAGAAAACATGTTTGTATGGATAGTACAAGATGTTGCATGAAATCGGAATCTCATTGGCTAGTACAATGCTGGCAATCAGCGGATGTTCCAACCGAGATCTCCGGTCTCGACTCGAGACCATTCTGTTATAACTCGAGACTGTTATGGTTGCGACTCGAGACCAACCCATGACTGCCCGAGACCACGGTTGCGACACAGATTGCGAGTCGAGAACCTCTAGTCTCGACTCGAGACCACACACGGCCAGCGTATGAACAACATGACTCGAGACCAGACTACGGGTTTGTTGCGACTCGAGACCTGACTCGAGACCACCATGTCTCGGGTGATGAAAGCTAGCCCGAGACAACGCTGTTTCGACTCGAGAACCCTAGTCTCGACTCGAGACCACCTGACTATATGCAATCGGTATGGGCTTACACGGTTACAGGCCCAAGTATTTGGGCCGAACATATGGTCCTTATGTATTACTGTTGAATGTGTATGATGTGCACTGTTGATGAGAAATACTTATTTGTAACGTGCTAGTATACGTGTAGAAAATACGTGCGCTACTTGAATATGAACCTAACTTGTGTGGTAACCATACTAGGAAGTGGTTGACCACTTATAGCGTGACCAACTTTCTGTATATCTGCCGAGCAAACCAAGGTGAGTTCACACCCTCTACAAAGCATGGGATTCCCAGGGGTTGGGAATGGGGTTAAGGAACATGGATTCCTCGTCCTTTCTTGGGTAGGACAGCAACGGTTCAGGAATGTAATTCCTCGTCCTCATGGACAGATAACTCGTACTAGACCAAAACTCTATCACGAAGTCCCTCCTTTTTATATCGACTTAATCGCGGGCCAATGGCGAGCGGGTCTTTAGTTAGATAGCGCTATTTAGGTCTGACAAACCTCACACCGTGCCGCAGAGGACGGGTGTGAACTAATGGATCTGGGCACGTCAATGATGATAGACATTGACAGTTCAGGGCACATAAACATGACTACAGTCAGCAGTCGATATGGTAATGAGTCTAGTGTATACATGGGGTAGCCCCCACGGCCGAAATGCCAGATAACTAACACGGGGTAGCCCCCACGGCTGGATTGCCAGAATAACCGGGAATAAACAAGTCACGTTTTTGTAACATCCCGAAAATACAAAACTTTATATTTAAAATTATAAAGTTTTAAATAAACAAGAATTTATCTAACTAGGAAATTATAACCTAGTTAACTATGAGTCTATGAATAACTAGAAATAAGGTTAGATTAACCAAAACTAAATATTAAACAAAATGGAGGGACCAATGTTGATAATCTTGAAACTATTGTTATTACTTTGTTTAATAAAACAAACCAAACACCTCAAACTGAGGTTTTGGTCGATCAACAGAGGGCAGGGGGCGACACCCACAATTCCAAAACCTAAAAATCTACTAAACTCTCAAATTGAAGGCCAAAATCCAGTAGAAATCGAAATCTAAACATGGAATCGTGATCACCTCGTCAAGGGGGTCATTAGTTAGATAGCGCTATTTAGGTCTGACAAACCTCACACCGTGCCGCAGAGGACGGGCGTGAACTAATGGATCTGGGCACGTCAATGATGATAGACATTGACAGTTCAGGGCACATAAACATGACTACAGTCAGCAGTCGATATGGTAACGAGTCTAGTGTATACATGGGGTAGCCCCCACGGCCGAAATGCCAGATAACTAACACGGGGTAGCCCCCACGGCTGGATTGCCAGAATAACCGAGAATAAACAAGTCACGTTTTCAACTATGGGGTAACCCCCACGGCGGGATGCCAGATAAAGGAAACTGTTTTCGAAACAACTTAAAACGAACACCCAACTGTGAACTCACTCAACTTGTTGTTGAATCGTTACTACATGCTTTGTAGGTCAATAGGTACTTAGCTGGAGCTTGCATGGAAGAGAGTCGTTGTGGGACATGGACAGATGTGTGCCATGTTAAACTTTGAAATAATTAAATTTATGTTACGGTTTTAAACATTTTGCTTCTGCTTGCAACTTAACTATGTTTTGTTTGGACACCAATTGTATTGGTTAAACTTTTATATCCTTTAACTTGCATGTTCAATATGATTGGTGGCTGGATCCTGGTCAGTCACGCCTCCAAGCGGTGGTATTCCGCAGGTGGATTTTGGGGGTGTGACAATACCTTTCCATGGGGATACTTTTAATAGAACATAGTCTCCTACTTGAAATTCGATAGGACGATTTCTCTTATTCGCATATGCCTTTTGCCTATCCTGAGCCGCCTTTAATCGAGCTCTAATTAGATCAATCTTTTCGTTGGTCATTGCTATCAATTCGTTAGGCGCGAGCTCCCTTTGCCCAAGTTCCCCCCAACATACGGGAGTCCTACACTTTCTTCCATATAACAATTCATAAGGTGGCATTTTGAGACCACTATGATAACTATTATTGTAAGAAAATTCCACCAGTGGTAAATGGTCATCCCAATTTCCTCCAAAATCTAACGCGCATGCCCTTAACATATCAATAAGCGTCTGAATCGTTCTTTCCGATTGACCGTCAGTCTGCGGGTGGTAGGCGATGCTTATGTGCAGTTTCGTGCCCATACTTTCATGAAACTTCAGCCGATAACGAGAGGTAAATCTCGTATCCTGATCTGAAACTATTGACACAGGCACCCCGTGTCGAGATATTATTTCATTCACATACACTTCCGCCATCTTTTCTGAGGAGTAGGCCTCTCGAATTGGTAAGTGCACTCTTCGTGAGCCGGTCCACGATTACCCATATCGTATCATGCCTCTTTTTCGTTCTAGGTAGCTTAGTCACCAAATCCATTGTTATCTCCTCCCACTTCCATACTGGAATTTCCAAGGGTTGTAACTCTCCATAAGGTTTCTGATGTTCCGCTTTCACTTGAGAACACGTCAGACATTTCGCGACATACTTAGCAATATCGTGTTTCATACCGGGCCACCAATAGTTTGTTTTCAAGTCACAGTACATTTTTGTAGCCCCAGGGTGAATGGAATACCGTGACTTATGAGCTTCTTCCAGTAGCACTGTTTTGACCTCGCAAAACCTTGGTATCCAGATCCGACCAAATCTCGTTTTAAGCCCGTTCGAGTTTTCTTCAAACTTTTCTGCTATTCCTTTCGTTCTTTCTTTCTTTGGATCCCCTGCCTCTAGTGCTTTTATTTGAGTATCTTTTATCATTTCAAGGAGGTGAGGCGTAACTGTCGTCTTCATAGATTTCACATGAATCGTGTGTGGATAATCTTTTCGACTCAACGCATCTGCTACGACGTTTGCTTTCCCCGGGTGATATAAAATATCACAATCATAATCTTTAATCAGTTCCAACCACCTTCGTTGCCTCATATTCAAATCCTACTGTTCGAAGAAATATTTGAGGCTCTTATGATCCGAGTAGATCGTGCATTTTACCCCATACAGATAATGCCTCCAAATTTTTAAGGCAAAAACCACCGCTGCCAATTCTAGGTCATGGGTCGGGTAGTTTACTTCATGTGGTCTGAGTTGTCTTGAAGCATACTGTAACACCCTATTTTCTATTTAGCGATTTTACATGTAAAATACCACAATTTGATGTGTAACTATGACTACACATACTATAAAAATACGGGTTTATTAAAACTTTTACAAATTATAAGTTATTCTACATAACGTGATCGAATTCGTTGTTTAAAATTTACAACGTGGCAAAGTGCGGAAGCATGTGTCTTTATCGTGTTCGGTTCTTCGTTGAGCTTGATCGTCTTCCGGCATCCAAAGTGTACCTACATTTCATAAACATGAAATGCTTTAGTCTTACGGGGTTTAAATCATATCCAAACGAGTCCGGGAAACAATTTATTTTCAAAAGAAAAACAAAAAAACTTGAAAATGATCTCCACCGTAACTTACGGTGGCACCGTAAGTTACGGTGGCCCTTGTGTTCATATTCTTCTACCGTACAACAGTAGCTAACTACCGTAACCATTTCAGCTCCACCGTAAATTATGGTGGCACCGTAATTTACGGTGGACCCTGCATCCAGCTTTTCCATTTTGCCGTAATTTGACACGAAATCTTTCGTATCTTTCAAACCGCTTATCCGTTTGACCTACCGTTTCTTCCTACATGTTTGTAATTTGATTCTCCATCATATGGAGTTAAAATCCGACATCCGGCTTGATAAAATTTAAGATTTTTAAGTCTTCGGCTTAATACTCTTTTGCTAAAATTTGACCCGTTCGTGATTTTATCAAACGTACAAGTTTGTTTGACCCTTATTTCTCATAAACCTATTAAATTCAATGATGTCTAACATATTAGGTTCCAATTATATAATTATATACCTTCTTTAACCCATTTTCACCCATATGCTTATTTTAACCCGTTTGAGGTATTTAAGCATATTTTAAGCACCAATTGCTTTCATTCATTTCCAAATACATCTGTCCATATTTCTTATCAAAGGATCTTCCACCACAACTGTATTTGTGGTGGATTCAATGTGGTGATTTATATATATCAAAATTTACCCTTCAAATCGTTATTTTACGGCAAAGACTCAAATAGAGCCATTTGACTAACGTGTTACATCCTTCAACTTCTATACTCCTCCTAAGTAATTATCTAATTGTAAAACTCGTTTCCAAACAACCTTTAAGGGTTGTTTGTTCAATTTAGCCTACAAGGGCGTTTTGGTCAATATTAGTCCTTCATTTACGACGAATGACTTTTAGTTACTTGTTTAACCCAAACTCCGATCTTTTAACTATGATTTTATTTGAAAGGGCACTAGGCCTTTCAAATATAATGACCATCGTCCGTAACATTTGGTTTACCTATTAAGGTAACCAAAAACTTATTTTAGACTTCGTTTAACTCTCATTAGCCTTACATTTAAATGAGAGTTATCTTATTATGCGTACCTGACTCGGATCATTACATTGACCCATTTAAGTACCTTGCCTCTATATCTACTAAGTAATAGCGATGTAAATATCCACTCGATATTTATTTCTGAAATCAAACAACTCATCAAACCCTTAGTCGATATTGTCAAAAAGTGATATTTTCACCTTTTGACCCGTTGGTCTAAATGACCGATGATATTGGCGAGATAAAGCTTATTGCCATCTCGTCTACACGACTCGTTCCGATTTACACCGCACGGTCGTTTTAACTATAATTCACCTCTTAACGCTTTTTGGCCTATTAAGGCTTACGAAATATGTATCTTTCAAAACCAATAATTATTGTCAACAAGTGTCTAAATTTCAATTTTACCCTTATTGGTTATCTTGTTCCGTACGACTACACGCCGGAAACACCATATCTCAAATTTCCATTTGTCTTGTTCGAAATCAAAACAACAAAAGGACATTCTAAACTATATGACTAGTGTAAGCTATACTTACCTTGCATCCAAGCCACACTTTTCTTTTCTTTTTTTACTCGATTCGTTTGACCCACTTCCTCCACAAGCCTCCACCTAGCTCGTTAAGTGTCAAACTATAAGCATAATTCGTAAGTTTAGTCATTATCAATCATGACTAATCCCACCTTACGTTCTTCGTATAAAAATTAGTATTCATCATATTATAGGTTGGTTTGACTTTTTAAAAGTCAAATCGCCAATTAACACATACGATTGCACTATCAAGTTCACAAGACTCAATTAAGCACATTATCAACACTTAGTGAGCATCATCTCTTGAGACGCCAAATTAACTAACATGTCATCCAATTCCTACCTCAAGTAATAATAAATCAACATGTAAATTTCAGTTATTATAAGCATATACACACTTTGACCATCAAAATCATGGTTTTAACTCTTATGTCAAGACCCACTTCTAGTCACTTATGAACTCTTAACAAAATCTCTAATTTGTTCAAGTAGTTCATTTATATGAGTTAGTATGATGTTTATAAACACCATTAGAACATCAATTTCATCAAATCAACAAAACCCACTTAGCTCATACTTGGTTATTTGGGTTAACCACTAGTTTATGGCACAATTCTTCAACTTTGCATCTAGGGTTTGTTCCTAGACTTATACCCACACTAATATCACTATAACATTGAACATTCATGCAAGAATTTCGTTCATGCAAGCTCATCAAAATTTCGAGATATTACTATACATCAAAATTTCACATACCTTGTGATCCCCTAAGCTTGGTGATCACGATTTTATTAAAAGCCCCAATTTCTTGGCTTGATTTCTCCTTGATTTAGTTGGATTCTTTGTGTTTAGGGTTCTTGAGGGAAGCCCTCTTTCTTCTCCTGCATATATCGACCAAACACACACACAAAGTGTGTGTTTTGGTTTTTATTTCATTTAACTTAAAACATTTTCATTTTTGCCTCTTTTTAATCCCTCAAGTTCCAAAGTTTATAAAATGGTTAACTATTTCAAGTTTCCTTCCTTTCTTTATTGTTTTCAAATAAATAACTAACTAGGTTAATTATTCCTAGTTAACTTTGTGGGTTCAGGAAGTTATAACCAGTTTTATCTTAAGTCCCTTTAGCTCGTGCCTTTTATATACTTTGTTTCCTCAAAAGCCCTTATACCGTTTTTATCTAATATTAGGTTCATTTAATTAAAATCCTAATATTCACCGGTTTGCTTTTACCTCTAACGGTACTTTACCCGTCATCTAGTATTAACGGGGTTTGATTACCAAACCCGTTTTCGGGATGTTACAAGTCTACCCCCCTTAAAGAGGTTTCGTCCTCGAAACCTTTTCTTACATAGTTTATCGAGTTTCAAACCCAATGTACATATACTGAGTAACCTTCTAAGCATTACTCATACTTTGACCATTTGTTAGTGTTACCAGACAAATATGGTAACATCTTTTAATTACACAACATATATATCTTCTATGCGAATTAACGCAACTCAGAATAACGCCATCTTGTTATTTCGACTTGTTTGATTAACTTAGCGAAATCCATCGCCTTTATACTTTTCGGATTCTTTGTGAATCCGTTATTTTCACCCATTTGGATGTTTCCAGTGAGATCTTTCACTTTTTACAAACAGACCCTTTCCTTTACGAACTTATTCATTTGGTTCATTCATACAAAGTTCGCCGCAAAAATGAATTTTCCTGATTTTTATCTTATTTATTTAGCACTATCTAGATGTGCTATTAACGAAATTCTACAAGGCATATTACCACATACCTTTCGGCCTTATCCTTTTATTTTCGCTTTTACATTAAGTTTTACCTTGACCGTAGTCTAAGGCTACATTGTTTTCTTTCGGAAAATTTTCCGACCTTATGACTTCTCACGTCATTCATGCATCGGATTATCTTATGCTCACCATTATCCAGTTTGCATACATTCGTATTTGATTATGTCCCATTACCGGACTCATTACTCTCTTGCATTTAACGCTACCTTTATCTGGCTAGCGCTCATTTGTGCCATTCGGCGTTATATTGTATTCAACCTGTTTGACCTATTAATGTGAAATCCATCACTTATAAACAATCACTTTATTCTTTATTCAACCCATTCGGCTTCGAATAGTTGAACATATTTACTCACAATTTCTATATACGAGATTTTATAGTCATAACTCGTAATCCAAGTCCTTTGATTTTTTTTTCAACCCGCGTTCACGTCTCTCGGTTTACGCATGTGTTTAATTCTTACCCATCAACCGGGTGTTTTACCGAAGTCGTTATTATTGCAACCCTCCCGGTATGCATTAAGACCTCGCTTTATTTTTATATTCCTACTTTGTCCTTAAGTTTGACGTTTTACAAAAACGACTCGTTAAGGGACATATTTGCATTTTCCGGGTTCGAGTGTAAGTACACTCCCTCCCAATATTTGTCTAAATCATCTTACATGTTTGCGTTTTTCGGGTTCAAGTGTAAGTACACTCCCTCCCAATACTTGTCTAAATCATTTTACATGTTTGCATTCTCCGGGTTCGAGTGTAAGTACACTCCCTCCCAATACTTGTCTAAATCATTTTACATGCTTGTGTTTTCTGGGTTCGAGTGTAAGTACACTCCCTCCCAATACTTGTCTAAATCATTTTACATGTTTCTTTGTCCCTTCACTCGGGCTCATTTTCCAAATGTAATACGCTTCCGTCAGTCGGTTGTGCGTTTACATTATTATCAAATATTTTGCTTATCTGATTCATTTGGGTACTTTTTAATTAGTCCCCTTCACCCCGCCTTTACTACATCGGATGTAAATGTGTCCGCCATAAGAAGTTCATGGTATCATATGCCACTACTTACTTGGCCAGAGTAAGCGATTAACACATGACACACATGACCTTTTTATAGTTTTCACATCACGCCCTATGTAAGTAACGCCTCTATTTATTTCTCTTGGAAACAATATCCTGGATAGGTATTCTATTCAGGTTTTTCCAAGTTTTCAATCTACATATGCAACTATCAGTTTCTACGTATTTGTTGTATATTTCTATTCATGCAATAATTTAAACGTGCACCTGGTAAATGCTTGCCCTAACGGGCTTTCTTGCCATTACTTATTTGTGATTGTTACGCGATTTAGGTCCTTGATGAGTATGCTCTTCTTGTCATATCTCAGACCGTTCCATCATCATATCCACAATACGTTCAACTCTCGTCATCTTCAGACGCGAGTGTCCTTCAATTAAAACGTTCACAAGAGTTAGTAATGTCAACTTCAATAATCTCCCGTATTATAATACAAGGCTTTTTCTACTATACGCGTCAACGCGCGTATTTTCGTCAACCATATTAAACATTTTAATTGGGGTAACGTGTATCACACGATAGCCCTATTTGTTGTTTACAACACTTTAGCATGCTAAACTATTAACATACATGTACTTACCGGATTTGCGATCAAGCCTCGAACCGAACACTTTACCCTTCAACCATGAGCTCTGATTACCAACTTGTAACACCCTATTTTCTATTTAGCGATTTTACATGTAAAATACCACAATTTGATGTGTAACTATGACTACACATACTATAAAAATACGGGTTTATTAAAACTTTTACAAATTATAAGTTATTCTACATAACGTGATCGAATTCGTTATTTAAAATTTACAACGTGGCAAAGTGTGGAAGCATGTGTCTTTATCGTGTTCGGTTCTTCGTTGAGCTTGATCGTCTTCCGGCATCCAAAGTGTACCTACATTTCATAAACATGAAATGATTTAGTCTTACGGGGTTTAAATCATATCCAAACGAGTCCGGGAAACAATTTATTTTCAAAAGAAAAACAAAAAAACTTGAAAATGATCTCCACCGTAACTTACGGTGGCACCGTAAGTTACGGTGGCCCTTGTGTTCATATTCTTCTACCGTACAACAGTAGGTAACTACCGTAACCATATCAGCTCCACCGTAAATTACGGTGGCACCGTAATTTACGGTGGACCCTGCATCCAGCTTTTCCATTTTGCCGTAATTTGACACGAAATCTTTCGTATCTTTCAAACCGCTTATCCGTTTGACCTACCGTTTCTTCCTACATGTTTGTAATTTGATTCTCCATCATATGGAGTTAAAATCCGACATCCGGCTTGATAAAATTTAAGATTTTTAAGTCTTCGGCTTAATACTCTTTTGCTAAAATTTGACCCGTTCGTGATTTTATCAAACGTACAAGTTTGTTTGACCCTTATTTCTCATAAACCTATTAAATTCAATGATGTCTAACATATTAGGTTCCAATTATATAATTATATACCTTCTTTAACCCATTTTCACCCATATGCTTATTTTAACCCGTTTGAGGTATTTAAGCATATTTTAAGCACCAATTGCTTTCATTCATTTCCAAATACATCTGTCCATATTTCTTATCAAAGGATCTTCCACCACAACTGTATTTGTGGTGGATTCAATGTGGTGATTTATATATATCAAAATTTACCCTTCAAATCGTTATTTTACGGCAAAGACTCAAATAGAGCCATTTGACTAACGTGTTACATCCTTCAACTTCTATACTCCTCCTAAGTAATTATCTAATTGTAAAACTCGTTTCCAAACAACCTTTAAGGGTTGTTTGTTCAATTTAGCCTACAAGGGCATTTTGGTCAATATTAGTCCTTCATTTACGACGAATGACTTTTAGTTACTTGTTTAACCCAAACTCCGATCTTTTAACTATGATTTTATTTGAAAGGGCACTAGGCCTTTCAAATATAATGACCATCGTCCGTAACATTTGGTTTACCTATTAAGGTAACCAAAAACTTATTTTAGACTTCGTTTAACTCTCATTAGCCTCACATTTAAATGAGAGTTATCTTATTATTCGTACCTGGCTCGGATCATTACATTGACCCATTTAAGTACCTTGCCTCTATATCTACTAAGTAATAGCGATGTAAATATCCACTCGATATTTATTTCTGAAATCAAACAACTCATCAAACCATTAGTCGATATTGTCAAAAAGTGATATTTTCACCTTTTGACCCGTTGGTCTAAATGACCGATGATATTGGCGAGATAAAGCTTATTGCACGACTCGTTCCGATTTACACCGCACGGTCGTTTTAACTATAATTCACCTCTTAACGCTTTTTGGCCTATTAAGGCTTACGAAATATGTATCTTTCAAAACCAATAATTATTGTCAACAAGTGTCTAAATTTCAATTTTACCCTTATTGGTTATCTTGTTCCGTACGACTACACGCCGGAAACACCATATCTCAAATTTCCATTTGTCTTGTTCGAAATCAAAACAACAAAAGGACATTCTAAACTATATGACTAGTGTAAGCTATACTTACCTTGCATCCAAGCCACGCTTTTTTTTTGTTTACTCGATTCGTTTGACCCACTTCCTCCACAAGCCTCCACCTAGCTCGTTAAGCGTCAAACTATAAGCATAATTCGTAAGTTTAGTCATTATCAATCATGACTATTCCCACCTTACGTTCTTCGTATAAAAATTAGTATTCATCATATTATAGGTTGGTTTGACTTTTTAAAAGTCAAATCGCCAATTAACACATACGATTGCACTATCAAGTTCACAAGACTCAATTAAGCACATTATCAACACTTAGTGAGCATCATCTCTTGAGACGCCAAATTAACTAACATGTCATCCAATTCCTACCTCAAGTAATAATAAATCAACATGTAAATTTCAGTTATTATAAGCATATACACACTTTGACCATCAAAATCATGGTTTTAACTCTTATGTCAAGACCCACTTCTAGTCACTTATGAACTCTTAACAAAATCTCTAATTTGTTCAAGTAGTTCATTTATATGAGTTAGTATGATGTTTATAAACACCATTAGAACATCAATTTCATCAAATCAACAAAACCCACTTAGCTCATACTTGGTTATTTGGGTTAACCACTAGTTTATGGCACAATTCTTCAAGTTTGCATCTAGGGTTTGTTCCTAGACTTATACCCACACTAATATCACTATAACATTGAACATTCATGCAAGAATTTCGTTCATGCAAGCTCATCAAAATTTCGAGATATTACTAAACATCAAAATTTCACATACCTTGTGATCCCCTAAGCTTGGTGATCACGATTTTATTAAAAGCCCCAATTTCTTGGCTTGATTTCTCCTTGATTTAGTTGGATTCTTTGTGTTTAGGGTTCTTGAGGGAAGCCCTCTTTATTCTCCTGCATATATCGACCAAACACACACACAAAGTGTGTGTTTTGGTTTTTATTTCATTTAACTTAAAACATTTTCATGTTTGCCTCTTTTTAGTCCCTCAAGTTCCAAAGTTTATAAAATGGTTAACTATTTCAAGTTTCCTTCCTTTCTTTATTGTTTTCAAATAAATAACTAACTAGGTTAATTATTCTTAGTTAACTTTGTGGGTTCAGGAAGTTATAACCCGTTTTATCTTAAGTCCCTTTAGCTTGTGCCTTTTATATACTTTGTTTCCTCAAAAGCCCTTATACCATTTTTATCTAATATTAGGTTCATTTAATTAAAATCCTAATATTCATCGGTTTGCTTTTACCTCTAACGGTACTTTACCCGTCATCTAGTATTAACGGGGTTTGATTACCAAACCCGTTTTCGGGATGTTACACATACGCGATAACCTTTCCCCTTTGCATTAAAACACACCCCAAGCCTTGATGTGACGCGTCTGAATAGACGACCAAATCTTCCATTCCATCTTGTAACGTTAACACCGGGGAAGTCGATAATTTCTCTTTTAACACTTGAAAAGCTTCTTCTTGTTCTTTATCCCACACGAACTTTCCTTCCTTCTTTCCTTCCTCGTCAGTTTAGTCATTGGTAATGCAATCTTTGAGAAATCTTTGGGAACTCGATAATTTCTCTTGAAAAGCTTCTTCTTGTTCTTTATCCCCATGTGCCTCCTTTTTTTTCTTCAATTTCACTCATTTAATCTTAGTCATTGATTGTCAAGATTACTTCCTAGCCTTCCTTGCAAAAAAAAAAAAAAACTTCCTATTATATCCTGACCCTATATTTTATACAAATAACTTTTTTTTATTTTTTACTATACAAAGTTACATTTATATATAACCCGTGTAATACACGAAGTTTTTAAAGATATAACTTTTTATCATTTGCTGTGTAAAATTAGATTTATTCAACACGTATAATACAAGAGGTTTTTAAGGATATAATGTTTTTATTATTTAGTAGATTTTTCGACCCAACTATACACGAGTTTTTTAAAGATACGACGTTTTTAGTATTTAATATACAAAATTACATTTATTTAATATGTGTAATACACATGGTTTTTAAAAATATAACTCTTTTATATATCTATTCAACACGTGTAACATACTGGGTTTTTAAGGACGTAATATTTTATTATTTGGTAGATTTATTCAACCCGATTATACACGGCTTTTTTTTAAGATACAACGTTTTTAGTATTTAGTATACAAAATTATATTTATTTAATCTGTGTAATACACATGTTTTTTTAAAGATATAACTTTTTTTTTATTATTTGATACATAAAATTACATTTATTTAACCCGTACAATATACAGGGTTCATAAAAATATCTTTTTATTATTTAATATATAAAATTACATTTATTCAAACCGTGTAATACACGGGGTTCTAATCTAGTGTAAATATAAAGATATATATGATAAAGACAAAATGCCCTTATTTTATCTATATAGTTACTAAAATACCTCTACTTTTAACTGAGCATTTTAACTAAGTTAAAACCGGTGAGTAAACTGGGAACAAAGTCGAAACCTCAGGGAGGAAAGAAAACGGCACTTTTTAAACCATTGGAATGACCAAACCATAGGGAGCAAAACGGAAGTTAACTCTTCAAAGAACAAGTAAAGAACCTTGAGATTTAATGGGGTGGTGGTCTGTTGGCAAAGCCAAAACCTTTAAAACATATCAGGAATTCAAGATAGATGTGTAAGCTTATGTCCCAATAAGAACAGTGGAGTGATAAAGGGATAAAGGTGTGCTCCTCTCTTCCAAGTGATGGGAGTTCGAGTCTTGTGGTAGCTCAAAATAGGGATTTTTGCCGTTAAAGAAAAAAAGATATGTAAGCTTGTGTTTTTTACTTAATTGTATAGATCACTTTGTTTATTTGTTTAACCACGTTCTGGTCACCACTTGCACCCCCATTCAATCTGTGACATTTAAACACTCATCACCATTTATATAAGATGTTTTTATTACCAAGTAAGGTAATCCATAGTAGTGGTATCAACATTAGATTGTCACTATTGTCATCACATATTGAAGGAGTATGGTCCCAAATCTTCCGCCGGCCATATGAGTTAACCTCAGGTCGCATGCAAGACCATACTCAAAGTAAACCAAAATGATGACTTTCCCGACTTTGCGCCGACTACAAAGGTGTGTCCGAAGTCGCGCGTGAGGTCAGGACCAGGATAAAATCATTTCTGACACTTAGTTCCTTTAACAAAGGACCTGGCTTCCTTGAACTTGCGCCGACTGCACGGATGTACCCAAGTCGCACGGGACACGAAGCGTAGGGAAACGTTGGACAAGTACAAAAAGTACGAGTGGCAAAACAGTGGAGCAATATGTGCTCAACAGGCTGTATCTGATCATGGTGGACGATGAAGTACACAAGGACACATACGTGGCACCAATCAGCTTGCGCCAACCTCTGCCCCATGATCTCCACATAGCTGCTGATGACAGACCAGACAACAAAGACAACCATCAGGACACGTGGATCCATTCAGTGTGCACCAACTACCCTCTCGCCTAGAATCACTAACGGTCGTGGCAGAGGAGACAAAATGGAGATTCCTTGTTGTCAACCTCATGCCCAAGGCCCATCAGCCCATCTCATTCACAAATCACCTCGGCTATAAATAGAGAACTTCACCTCCAGGTTTAAGGATCGCTCTCTTGCTCTCTCACTTTATAAAACCACTTTATCCTCAAAGCAAGTTTTTATTCTCACGCCGGAAGGTTATTACATGGAGAACCCCCTATTCTCATCCTTGTAACGAGCTTCACGGTGTGTTGATTGTTTTGCAGGATCGACATAGTTGTTATCGAGTTCAGTAGAAAATTAACCTTATTTGGACGAGACACTAACCACAAGCAAATTACTAGATTAACTTGGTGTTTCTTCACATATGTATCTTCTTCAGGGGTTGTTAAAATCTTTTTTAAGGTTATTGAATTTTTATAGTTCTAACTTTCATTTATTGCCCGAGATTAATTTTAAAAACAAAATGTTTAAAAATGTCTTAACTTTAAATGTATTTTTCTTCAATGATTTCATACTACCTAAATGTTAACCCACAAATTGTTTAAAGACAAACTTAACATTGAATGTGTGTTTCTTCCAGTGGTCTCATACTAATTGAATGTTAGGGCAGCTAGTTTTTGATGATGTTGCACCACCACATCAGCAAAAAAAAATAAAGTTTTAGTCACATAAGCATTCCATATAATAGAAAATTAAGTTTTTTTTGCCAAATAAGCATGACATGTCATCAAAAATTAGAGTTTTGCCACATAAGCATCACCACGTCATCAACAAACTAATTGAGTTAACCGTTCAATTTGGATTGGATCGTTAGAGAAAACTACGTTCAAAGGTAGGACTGTTGATCAGTTCTGTTTAGACATAATGGAAAACATGTAAACATACCTTTGATTGCATCAGCACAGGCCATCAGAGAATCCAGATGGAGACGCAGCAACAGTGTTTGACATGATTGTCAGCTTGGTCTGGTTCCTCCTTAGGGTGCAATCTAATGATGGTGATTATGAAAACCGAATAGGGTGTTCGGTTGGGAGAGAGAGGCGAGATTGATGTTATGTGTTATTAGGGTTTGTGTAATTGTCTAACCCTTTAACCTCCACATTATTCTCCTTATATATGCACACAGGAGGAAACCCTAATTAGTTAATAAGGGTAATTAGGCCCATCAACAATTACCAACTAATTATTTAATAGGATTGTTATATATTTTGATCCATATAATGCAAATGATTATAATGGCTACTAGATTAAATATAAAATAAATATATTTAATCTTACATTCTCCCACTTAGCCGAGTAATCATTTACTATGAGTATTAGGTAAGCCTGATCAGGAGTTAACACTCATTTTAGCCTTAAACAAGTACTATAGCAGAGAAATGCAGCCGTTAAATCATCATGCGACTCAGGACCCCCATTAATCATACTATAGCCTTAATTTAAAACCTAATCGTTATGATCAAAATACGCATAAACCCTTTGTTTGATTTGTAACTTTATTTGTCTATATGTTATTATGTCGACTTAACATATTCTTAGAGACATACAAAATCAAACTGATGAGGAAAATTAACTAATACTTAGTCATTCATAGTACGATATGCAATTGCGCATGGCCATTAATTAATACCCGTCTATGAGCTCTCTTAATAAGACTTATGGGTGATAGCCCTTCAGTTATAGGATCCTTAAGCATATCATGAATGTATTTGATACAAAATTTAGTTTCCTCAATTCGTTCATAAACGAATAATTAATTGCGTATCGAAATTTAATGCAACACCTCTTGAACTGTTACTGTTCAAGGAGTCATGGTAGCTGACTTTATCACACTAAGTCTTCAAAACATTAATTATATGGAGTTAATAAACTTATGAGTCCACTGATAAATTTCCAACAACATTTAGTGACTATATTATGTCGTTATAACTTAGGTTGTTAATATCAGTGCATTATGACTCCTCCATGAAATAGGTTTTGTCTGCTGACATAAAAATATACCCGAAATTACATTTTGTCATCTTTGAATATCTCAAAGTTAGAGTAATAAACCGGTTTTAATTCTCACTTCTTCTTCAAATTATAGCTTCTCGTTTCTTTTAAAGATATTGTAATACTTCATTAGATGCTTCACATTAATCTAGACATATCTAGTGTGTTGCAATGTGAGTAATATCTAAACGAGTATAGACTTAAACTTACATAAGGCTTCCAATTAATGAAGCGTAAAAAATTATCTCATTTACCATATTATCCTCTGAAGGAGAGCAGTATTGATTGTTACACATGTAAGGACCCATTTAATGTTAAACTTATGGAACGGAACTAATATCCCATTGGGTCTATCTCAGTATGTTATGATATCAATCACGTAAGAGATATCTCTGAGATTTATTATATCAAATTTTGTGTTAACAATGCTTTGACTTATGTAACATATACCTGTCAAAAGAATATCATCTATATAGACAAGTTTATTTTAGTTGCTCCCACTCATTTTGAGGTAGGTACATTAATCCACTTGGTTCTTGATGAAAAATAATTACGTTAAGATTTCATCATATTATAATGTTTGCATTAACCCATACATGGATTTTATTGACTTACAAACAAAGTGTTCCTTAACCTTCAGTTTAGAACTTTCAGGTTGTTTTATGAACATGTAAATGTGTCAGCCAGTTTGTTAGGGAAAATTGTTTTTAATGTTCATCTAATGTAGCCTTAAACTATTATAAGCTACTAGAACAGTGATGATCCTCAAAGAAAACTTTGATAATTTATCTCTTTCTAAGTATAACCTTTGACAATCAATCATGTTTCTTAGTGTCTTAACGTTTGTATCAGGATTTGGTTTAGTTATGAACACTCTTAGGTAATTCAATCAAATCCCAAACGTTATACGAACACATAGAATCAGTTTTACTAGAAAACTGTTTTATTCCATTTAGAAGATTGATTGATACTAATGGCTTAATTTGAAGAGATAGGATCGGTAAACTTTTCCAAAGTTCATTTCAACTTCAGTTAGGGAGATTATGTAATCATCAAAGTTAGTAGGCTTTTAAACCTAGATGACCTCCTGAGTTGATTATTGGGTTTGTTAGAAGTTTCAGTTTTATGGATTAGCTCTTGGTTAGGTTGCTATCATTTTCAGGATTCTAAGTTTGTAAGAGTTGGTGCAGTATGGTGTACAAGAGGTGTAATCGGAGTTAAATTCGGAGTGAAATTTAATGACACTCTTCCCCCCGCCTCTTGTATTCCTTGCAAGTCATAATAAGGACTTTGACTGCTCCCACTGACCTCAGAAAACTTTAGGAACTCAGCATGCTTAGGGTCAATATGTAACCACCAACAAATTCTAATAGAGAAACAAGTTAATGACGTTAGTCGTTGTGATTTCTCTTGTTGAGGATTATGTTAGTTTAGGTAAGAAATCTAAGTGTGCCCACAATTAAGCAACAATGAAACTTTTGTAAGAGTAGCATTAGATTTTAAGGAGACAAGTTATGATAGAACAATGTCGTGATGGAGCAGTGTCTTGTACAAGAGGTGTAAATTGAAGAAATATGAAGTTTTCACTCCCCCACCTCTTGCAACTATTGCAAGTTATTATTAAGACACTTAATGCTCCCACTGATCTTTAATATCTCTAGAATGCTACAAGAGAAGTTTCAATGAGCTACGTGACGTGGGAACCTATCACATATACGTTAGACTTTATTTGATTTCTTTAATGTCCAGATATCATAAGAAATTTTAGGGACATATTTAATAGAAATCGTATAAAGTATGTATATGAATAGATTTCTTCTAAGACCGTGGGCCATATGCGACAAAATTTAGATACAAGTTGGTAGTCTTTCAAATGATAAATAAATTATGTCTGAATATTCCATTTGGAATAAGTTCCACGAATGTCAATGAATGACTTATGATGGACCCATACTTATTCCTTAAGCCAAGTAATATTTAGGGCTATAACGTCATGATTTAAAATCACTTAGAATGAGATTAGATAAAAAAATCATCCTCATTAACCATGTCATGATTTCTCATGAATTTCGGTTATAATGGATGAAATTTATAAGTCTCATTTTTCCTTTTGTCAAATTATCATTTGCATGATGACAAAAGTCGTGAAAGTGTAAGGTATCATCTAGTTTTATCTTACTAATGTTTCAATCCAGATATTTAGAACAAATAAGATGAGAGTTTAAGATAAGTGTGACTTTATATTGACTATGCAAACCTCACAACCTTCATAACATTGCTTAATTATGATACTATATTCTAATTAATCTTCAGAATATATAAGGTTTCGAAAAGCGTTGTTAGAAGATTGCTTATTATGGTTTTTATAGTCTTAACATTTAATTTTGTCACTAACTCTCATGTTAGTTATTTGTTGACTTCTGGTAAGGAAACCTATGGAACTAGAGTCAACTAATCATGTGTTAATTGGAATATTAAAAATTATAAGACTTAAATATCATTACTAAGTGACTACCTAATTAACTTATCCAACTGTTCTTTGGAATAATGGATAGTCTCGTTGCTTATGCATAGTCTAATGACATAATTATGCAGTGAGATTTTCCCTTGAAGAACCTTAAAGTTGGAATTAGCACTTGTAATTTGTCTATGGACCTTAGAACAATCATCTTTTAAACTATTAGTGGTTGTAAGGTGAATAACATCTTATTTTCCAGTTTCAAACATTTATTTCTATGTACATATATTGCTTATCAACACACTCATTATACTTTGGTACTTTTGAGTGTTATAGTTGATTTATAAGGCATCAAATTGTACAAGTGAAAATCTTAGTATGTAATGTACTGGAAAAATGTACTTATTTCCATGCATAAGCCCTTAACTTTATGGGTCATGGTATTGTACATTATTATGTATTCACGTATACCACTTAGCTTATAGTTTAGAATTTTAAATGAAGACATGCATCTTAGGAGTTCTAGTGATTATTCCACAATTATAGATTAGTCTTAGGAAAGACTTAATCTGGAATAACTTTAGTGACAGCACTTATTCTTGATTATCATAAGAGACATCATGTTCGATTTATCCTAATCATCATGCTCTACTTTTCTTCTGTAGTGCTTTATCAGAAGAGAGCAATAGGATTATCGTGTCTTAAGAGATAATCAAGGATTTAATTTAAGAGCTAATTCTTATAGAAACTTTAAGCAAAACATATTAGATTTAGGAATTAGAGTGGATGAGATATAGACTTATAGAAGAAAATTATAGTGAGTAAAATTATGGGTACTAAGAATAAGGCAGACGAAATGATCATAAAAATTAATTAAGGATCATTAATATAAGGATCATTGTGTGAAGAGGTTGTGATATGTCTATTACTAACATCAAAATAATAGACTTATTTAAAGTTCTACTTAAACGAAAACAAATCAGCTTTGGCCAGAAGTGTAATCATTTAAGCATGTGTGCAAAGTGGTTGTAACAAATCAGCTTTGGCCAGAAATTGAGACAATCACTTTAGTTATGCACTTGTTAAGTATGTCATCTATGAAGGAATTAAATAAGCTTTGGCCAGATATTAAGACATTCATGTTTATGATGCACACTTAACATAGCTTTCGTAATACTTGGATGATAAGTAGATGCATCAAAGCAGCTTTGGCAAGAAATGATACATCAGAAGCTCATTCAAGTAAAGCTGTTTTTGGTTTTGTAAAACATTATTTGATCCTTATTAATTAACTAACTAATTACAAAAACCAATTATTTAGTAGCAAACCACCTGTTAGCTCGGATTGAACTCCGCGGTGAGTTCGCTAGGGGGTGCAGGGGGACAGCGTGCCCCCTACACGGGGTTCGGGGCGGAGCCCCGAGCTAAATCTTAGTTCACATTAAACAACCTAAAATAATGAGGTTTCGAGTCAGGTCTCGAGTCAGTTATGAGGTCTCGAGTGAGATCTCGAGTCAAGTCTCGACTCAGCTTATAACATTATGAGGTCTCGACTCATTAATGGTCTCGAGTCGCAACCTCAGTGTCTCGAGTCGTAATCATGGTCTCGACTGCTGTGAATTATGAGATCTCGACTTCTTATGAGGTCTCGAGTTGTGACCTTTATGGTCTCGAGTCGCAACCTTATGGTCTCGAGTTATGACCTTATGGTCTCGAGTCGAGACCTTTGTCTCGAGTTGTACAGATTTAAGCCCTTAGTCAAAACCTCAGTGGTCTCGAGTCGAGACCTTATGATCTCGAGTTGAAATCGTTGTCTCGAGTTATAAACATTTGAGAACACTTATGATTTCGAGTCGAGTTCTGGTGGTCTCGAGTCGAGTTCTGGTGGTCTCGAGTCGAGACCTTTGTCTCGGGTGGTTAAAACTTATCTCGAAACTTCTGTTACAGCTATTAATGTGAAAACATAACCGAAAATTCGAATTGTTAGGGATTTTGAGATATGGTTTCCTGTTTTAGTGATGATCTAATTTTATCATAATATTTCGAAAATTATAACTGTATATCTTTTAATAGTTTTCGAATAAACTTAACAGATTAAATTGGATCAAACAGGGAAATAACACTCAAAAATCCAAATTATATTCCAAAACATAAAGGAATTTCGAATTTTCCTAAGAACACATGATGCACCCTAAAAAATAAAACATAATTCTGGAACTCGAAACCTGAATTTTAAGGCTTTAAACAGATTTCGGTACAATTAAGATTTACCATTATGATTCCGAGTCATTTAAAAAACATTATTTTCCCGAAAACATTGATCTTGGCACATATGACCCGAAAACAGCCGTGAGTTTTATTGAGTTTTCAAAACTTCTGTTTTCCAGATTTCAATCCCAGAATAATGGATACGAAAACAGAACTGACTAATCAACATATGCTCTGATACCACATGTTGATCAGTTCTGTTTAGACATAATGGAAAACATGTAAACATACCTTTGATTGCATCAGCACAGGCCATCAGAGAATCCAGATGGAGACGCAGCAACAGTGTTTGACATGATTGTCAGCTTGGTCTGGTTCCTCCTTAGGGTGTTCGGTTGGGAGAGAGAGGCGAGATTGATGTTATGTGTTATTAGGGTTTGTGTAATTGTCTAACCCTTTAACCTCCACATTATTCTCCTTATATATGCATGCACACAGGAGGAAACCCTAATTAGTTAATAAGGGTAATTAGGCCCATCAACAATTACCAACTAATTATTTAATAGGATTGTTATATATTTTAATCCATATAATGTAAATGATTATAATGACTACTAGATTAAATATAAAATAAATATATTTAATCTTACAAGGACAATTTATAAATGTGACCTTAGTTGGAATTAGTTCCGCCAAAGTTATGATTATTACAATTTAGTAACCCTCATTTTTATATCACCTGATTGTTAAAGGGCCTTCAGAGACAATCCAAAAACTCAAAGGACACAACTCGCAACTTTCGGCAACCAAAAACCATACGACACCGTTTATGTTTAGGCATCCATCCTTCCCTTCTTTCTTCTATTCCACCAGCAGACACTTCCACTTTCTTCCCCAAACATTTTGATCCATCCATCCAGAAACAAACCCTCACTCACACCTGCAAAATGGCTACAACTTTAGCGGCTCGTCAAGCGGCTAACATCCTACGCCTCTCTTCTTCTAGATCGGCTCCTCAAGCCGCTTCTCTCATCCCTCGGCGCGGTCTCGCTGGCGCCGCCGGTAAGTTATAGCAATTATCACCTCTTATTGTATTTTATAAAAAAAAAACCTAGCTTGTGAATGTAATTTGTTTGTTGTCATCAATCTCGAAAGATTAAATTGTTTTCACAAATCTATACCCTTATGTAACGTTTTTTATATGTTTCCAGATCATCATGGACCGGCAAAGGTGGACTTCTGGAAAGATCCGATGAGCCCGTCTAGGTGGAAGGAAGAGCATGTTAGTCTCCTATTATTATTATTGTTAATAAATTTGTTGTCTTAATTTTTAGGGTTTTTAATGATTTTGGAGAATGATTTGTTTGGCTAGGGCTGTTTGTTGGATTGTATTGTGAGTTGTTTTTTTCTTTTTTTTGGCTAGGGTTAGGGTTAGGTTTTGTGTGATCGTTGTGATTTGAGAGTATTTAGATGGTTTACTTTTTAGCTTTTTTAAATGTGTTTTGCTGATTATGTGAATGCTTTTTTTGTAGTTTGTTATTATTTCTTTAACTGGCTGGGGATTGGCGATATTCGGTGGATACAAGGCGTTTTCGGGAGGGAAGAAGAAAGATGAGGTATAGTTTAGTTTGCTTGAATTCATTTGTTGCTTTATTTTATTATGCTAGTAACTTAAATTATTCATCGGAATGGTGATATTGTTTTTGTGCTGAAATGTTGTAGAACATGATAGAAATTTATTTTGTTAAATACCACATGTTTCTCGGGTTGTTTTTTACAGTCATACAGTTTTTTTGAGAGTTCTTGGAGATGTCGTATTAGGGTTGTGGACTTCTTTCGTAGTGTATAGATCAGTCTTAGATTTGTTTTGGGGCTTTAGCTTTTTCTATATATTTGTTTGTTTTAGTCTTGCCCATAGTTATCAATAGCGTCCATGGTGGACGCCATCGCGAATAGCGTAGCGACGCGGCCATATGCCGCTACAAGGTGCTATGCGACCACATATCGACCAAATAGCGACGTCTGATGGCAGATTCCGGCGATGGTGCTGCAACTTCTGCCGGAAACGAGTAAGAGCGAACCAGAGGCTCAAATTGATGGAAAGAAAGAAGCAAGTACCTTGTTTTGATGGCGTTCGTAGAAGTTTTCCCACTGCTTTTCTGTAATTTCACGGCGGTGGTAGTCGTATATGGGATCTGGACGGCGCAGGTAAATGGGGCTGACGATTAGGTTTAACTTTATGTGTGTAGTTTTACAATTTAACCCCTCTGTCTTTCTGTAGTTTACATTCATTCTCTAAACTTGTAAATTTTAACATAAAAAGAGTGAAATTAGTTTGTGTATTTTAACATTTACCCCCCTATATCTTCACTAGTTTACATTTAGTTCTTAAACTTACAAATCTAGACATATAAAGTACAAAATTAGCATTATAATATATGTATAAGATTATAAATAGCTATATTTTTATTTTTAAAATTATCTACTGACTTATCGCTAAACACGAAATAGCGAGCGCTATTTCGTCGCTATCGCTACGTAGCATATAGGTAGCCTGTCGCTATTGGCTATTCGCTATCGATAACTATGGTCTTGCCTTAGTGCAATATGAACATACAGACCTTTTTAGAGGAGTGTTTAATAGGTACTTGGGTTTTTTGCTCTCTTATGTTGCTACTGTAGTTTACTCAACATTGTATTATTAGTACTTTTGAATGGTTGCATTCTCTGATTTTCTTTATCTACATTTTAAGTTACATGAATTAATATACTTAAAATTTAAAAAAAAAGTTTTTTGGAGTCGGGGGTCTTAGCTTCTTCAAACCCTCCCCAGATCTTATCAATAGCTATGCTATGAGTGAAAAATATGTTGGCTACGTTTGTTTATATGTTATACAGTTTCCTTAGGAACTCATCTGCTGCTAAAGTGCTAATTGTACGTTCATCGACCCGGCAAATAATAAAATCAACTTTCTCACAAATGAGTTCTTTATTTTAAAGGATCATGCTTTATATATACTTCTTGTTTGTGTGGCAGAAAAAGGCGGAAGCAGTGAACTAAGAGGTTGAAATTTGCTGCAGAAGCTTTTTGCTAATAAATTTTTTGAATGGTTCAATGTAAGGTTTACTTGAAATCCAACTATCCTATTTGGGGACAGTTTGAGTTCCTCAAGTGTTTTCTAGTTTCTAGTTTTATATTATGCCTTTCAATCTTACATTTTGCATAAAGACATCACATATTTGAATAACAACCAACTTCAGTTGCGAGTATTTGTGCTGCTCATGCTCCTAATTATGAATTATCTTGAATTTCAGTTGGTAGATTTGATGATTAGTTTCGAATAACAGCAAATTACATTCAAGTTCAACTCTCATGACTATATGAAATCAGATAAACGCAACAAACAAATTACTTTTAATCGAAAAACTATCTAAAGATATGATTAAATCACTCTTCTTTTGCTTCCTTGTAATCTTGATCTTCTGCTGAGCCATTTCTAGCAGTATTCATATCCACTTTTGTATCTGCTTCATCTTCATCCATCCTGTCAGCTTCATCGTTTGGTCTACCAGACTTGAATCGTGCTACTTCTGTCGGACCCTCTTCTGTGTTTGCTTTCACTTGACCTTTTTCATCTTGACCATTACTCTTGTCCCTTTGGCCTTCAGTTGCCCCTATAAAGAATCTTCTTCCTTTCATGGTTAAACCGTCACCATTTTCTTCATAATCCCACTTCTCCTTTGTGGCTAGTGTACCATTTACGTTGGACGTATCAATCTTCGCGTCACCATTATGCTCTTTTTGAAGTGTTTCTGAAGCTTCAACTTTCAGCTTTTGAACTTTGACATCTGGGTTTTTATTCTCTTGATGATTCGGCTTTTTCCCATAGCTCAACTGACCAGACGACGCACTTCTTTCTTTGACCTTACTGGTTACGTTGAGTCGATAATTCAACGTGTGATTAGAACCGACTGACCAGATTTTCGGTGGCATTTGCCGGCTGTTCTTCAAATCCTTGATTTCAGATTCTTTTTGGTTGATTTCATTCTGCTTCTCATCAATCGCCAACTCCAAAGCTCGGTGTTCATCTTTCATGGAACCAATAATTGATCTCATTTCCATCATCTTGTTGGTGAGTTCAATCTTTTGGGTTCTAAGGGAGTATAGCTTTGCATTCAAATCTTGATTCTTCCTTTTGTTTTCTTTTGCATATTGTCTTTCCTTCTACACAATCATACAACATATTTGTTTAAAATTCACAAGGTGGGGGGATAGTGCACAGTCCTCCTAACTGCCGGAGTGATCCCACTCCGGGAGCCGCTACCCGACCAAGCTAGCTCCGCGGTGACTTCCCCTTGCCGAGTTCTTACCCTGGGCGACATATGCCACTCCCAAGACTCGAACCCAGTACCTCTGGGAAGAGGTGGGTGTCGGTGGCCAACTGAGCTACCCCAGTTGGTTAAAATTCACAAGGTTAATCAACATGAAAGTGAGTATGAAGTACTATGAAGTTACTAACCTGCAAGAGAAGGTTAAGAGAGAATATTTGGCGATCTTTATCTTTAATAACAAGGTTAAACAATCTTCTGTCTTTCACCTTTTGAACCACCATCACTCCAATTACTCCCATCAGAATGACCACTGCCACCATGGCCATTTTGTTTTTCATCATCCACCCACCTCCGCCGCTGCTACCGCCTCCGGTGCCGTTGTTCTGTGGGTGTCCCTTCATCCCCATTGTGTGTGTTTGTGGTGGATGAGTGGCGGATTACACAAGGTTAAAAGGTGTAGGGTGAGTGAGTGAGTAGGGAGATGCTGCATGGGAATTGTGCCCCAACTAAAGTTCTGAGTTTGTTGTTTTTTTTTTCTTTTTAAAATATGAAATTGAAGTTAGGGTTTGAATGCCTTGCAGTTCTGCATGTCATCTAATTGGTGCCTACTAACTTTTATTTTCTTTATCACCTTTAATTAATAACACTAGCTACCTCCAATGACTCCAATATATAATTTACCCTCAACCATTTAAGGATAATCACTCGTGACCCGCCTAAGACACTTTGATACCGTCCGGATACAAGCCCTTTGGTACATTACACACAAACTGCTTGGATTTTTACTTATCAGTTTATTGTTACCACACCTAAATGTTTTAATGTGTTTGTCGCTACATATTAATTTACCCATGATCTAGTGGTATGGTGTTTGCCTTTCACGAAAGTTGTGTGGGTTCAAGCCCTTGCAACTACAGGATTATGTGGTATTTAGAGGTAAAAAATTGGTGTTCAAGAAAAGATTTGGATAATATTTTTTTGTTATGTTGTAAAAATCAATTTTGATTGGCGCTTATAACAACAATCACCTGTAAATCCCACAATAGCAAAGCTATTAGTAAAGTTTGGGAGGGTGACGCTTATCAGTCAGTTAAAATCATCATCATCATCATCATCATACTCAGTAGATACCACCAATAGCAAAGCTAAGATAGGGTCTGAGGAGGGTAAGATGTAGACAACCTTACCTCTACCCCTAAGGAATAGAGAGGCTGCTTCCAGTAAGACTCCGGCTCCGTATCACTGAGTTAAAATATGAGATTATATTCTGATGCAACGTAGAAGCCCGTTCTCTGCTTTTTTATTAAAATATTAATATTATGATTTTAGCAGTAACTGTTGGAGTAAGTTTACTGTATTAAAAAGTAGGTAGGTGGATTTTTAAGGGCTCAAGAAACCTCGGTTAACATCAACGAGTCATGACTCATGAAGTCAAGCTCAGAATCAAATCATGTTACAAAGCCTTGAAACTTTCATTCATACCGGTCACTATGGGTGGTTTGTAGCCACCGTTGGATTCATAAATTTATAACCTTTATTTATGGTGTAGGGAGTGGTTAAACACTTGAAAGTGGTAAACTTCAAAATCAATCAATGAGAGTGTGTCATGTCAAAGTGGTAAACTATGCTCAAAAGTGTTGTTAATTGTTAGACACTTCATGAATTGGTAAACTATTTAAAAAAAAAAAAAAAGGTGTAATGGGTTGAGATGACATGGACCCCACCTCACACACCCCTCTCTCTCCTACCCTCCCTCTCCCCGCATCGGCAACCCATCACCGAATTGGCAAACTTTGAGTGGTAAACTTATGTTGGCGGTGACGTTGCCAATTGGTAAACTAAGTTTACCACACTTTGCCGCACCCCACTCCGTATACCCTTATAGTTTTATATTTTGAGTTTATTTACAAAATGAAAGTGGCTGTTCAAAGAGAGAGAGAATGGGTAATTTTGGATCAAAGAGGCCCAAGTTCAATACAAAATAAAATAAAATAAATTATAAGTAAGAGATTGTGAGGGTGGTTTGTATTGAGTTGTTCTTAGGGTGTAAGGAGTGGTTAAACACTTTGGAGTGATAAACTAAAAAACCGACCAATCAGAGCGCGCTATGTCAATCAGGCAAAAGTGTTTAAACTTTGCTGAAAATTGTTGGCAGTGATTTAGACATTTGGTGAAGTGGTAAACTATTTTTTTTTTAAAAAGGAAAAAGTTGTGATTGGTTGAGATAGGAATGGACCCCACCCCACCACACACACCCTCTACTTCACCGCATCGGCATCACACCACCGATTTGGTAAACTTGGAAGCGGCAAACTTTGTTGGTGGTGGTGTTTACCGAGTGGTAAACTAGTTTGCCACTCCTCCCCGCACCCCACTCCGGACACCCTTAAAGCTCATTTTTTTTTTTTGAGTGCTAAAGTTAAGCCATGCCTTACTGATTGATAAACCAAGTGTGGGCATGTGAATAAAATTTGCGTAGTTAGACATTGCGTCATAGGATTAGGTTCAAGAGTGAACACTAGTGTAGCTTGCGAACTGAGTGAATTAATCCTGGCCATACACGTGTGTAGATCAATGGCCAGGATTTGATGTTGAAATACACTAGTGTATTTTACGATTTGATGATGAGATTCTAGCCGTACACGTGTATAGATCAATGGCCAGGATTTGTTCACTCGGTTCGCAAATACACTAGTGTTCACTCTAGAACCCCACCCTTGCGTCATATGTATATCTGCATTAAAACCCATTACAACAACGAATCAAACATGCAAAGTTGTAATAGATATGACTTATTGTAATGTGCATGTGCGTCAAAATTGATTACAACACTGAAGCAAATCTAATACATCAGGCACACTATTATAATGGGTTAGACACATTGTTACTCATACGTGTAAAATTTAGTTACAACAGTGAATCAAAGCTCAAAAGTTGGACGCATGATTGATATTAATATGCTGCATTGTTGCAAAAAAAAAAAAAAAAAACCATGACAACCTTCACTCGCGCCATCAAAACCAGCAAGTTTTTATACAAAGTTTTCAATGTTTTGAGTAACACTTCTAAACCTTACATTTATTATAATCCAACCTGCTAACACAAAAAAAAAAAAATAAATAAATAAATAAATATTGAAACGTCCACTTGTGTGTATTAAAAGATTTTATCGTTTACCTGGTACAAATGACAACCTTCACTGCCATCACCATCACCAACAGGCAACAGCCCACATTAAGAATGTGTATGATATTTTGGTAAAAAAATAGCATCTCTTATTAGTACTTACCGATAATATTTTTTTGAACGTCTAAATAAACCCAATGGCAAAAGGCCACCCACACCTGTGAATTCTACTTCAGGCAAGACTTAGGTCCATTTTCCCACGTAGTTAGTCGGTCAAAGGGTTACGGTTGCGGAAACCAAAGAAAGTCGGGCTTTTCTGGTACGAAATGAGCCACTTCAAATTTCACTTCGAATTTCGGACCTCAACATCCCATTGGAAGGTCATAGGGCTCTTAATACACCCTAAAGATCTAAAGATCATTGGCGTTACCAATACTATTTCAAGTGATACTTGCGCATAAATCCATTTCATTTAAAACAAATTGTGAAGAAAACCTTTTTTTTTTTTTTAAATTGATATCATTTGGAGTAATAATCATAGTTAATGTAGCACATGCATTCCCTCACACCTGTTATTATCTTTTGGTTCCTATCACATGCCAGTGATGTGGCTGTGCTGTAGTGTTTTGTTACTTTCTCATTAATATGATAATTTGCATACATGTGCACCAAGTTCTAAAATAACCAATTACAACCCTTGTCCCTTCTTAATCCCTAAATTTAAATCCTCATACACCAATCAATGTTAGCTTTATGATTGCAAGCATACCACCTAGAAAGAGTTCTATTTTGTTCAAATAGAGAGGAGCGCGTTCAATACAAAATCACTTTATGCGAAAAAACCTTAAAAACCATATAGACAATCCACATAATGCTGTTTGAACATAGTAAGAGAGAGGAGCCGCGTTCATACAGTAATATAATGTATAACACATAAAGCAGTATGCACGTATATTTATATGGTTCTCACAATTCTTTTAGCATAAAGATAAACGGCGTACAAGGCGTACAACCACCAAAAAGCAACACGAGCCTTATACATAAACAATATTGATCTACATAGGATAACATACAATCCTAGGGGAACAATGAAAAAATGAAGCGAATAGTAATACAACCGTTATGATGTATATGATGAACATGAATAATCTTTCTTATAGGCTACACAGTAAAACCATAACAGAAATGAACCGATTGCAGCTTCAAAGACCGGCAGACACCAGTCCATGCAGCGTCACAATACCTATTAATGTGTTATCTTCATTAATCACAGGCAAGAATTGAACAGGGGATGGAGGAGCCTCCATCTTCTGCATTGCTTCAACCGCCATTCTTTCTGCAGTTATAGTTCTCGGGTTCCTGTTATTATTATTAGTCACACACACAACAAGGATATTATTTGTAATGTCGTTTAAACCGGAATCAACTCAACAAGAAAATATGGAATCTAGTGAAGATTGAATACCTGTTGCACATTTCACCGACGGTGAGTTTGAAGATGCCCTCTTTGCTGGCTTTGAGTGTTCGCCTGAGATCGCCATCGGTGAATGTGCCAATGAGGTGGTAATCGTCATCGATCACCAGAAGGCACCCGCATCCTTTACTTGTAAGCTCGACTAATTGATCCATTATTAGATCTCCTTCTTTACAAACTGGAAGTTCTTCTTGCTTCTTCATCACATCCTTCACCTGCAAATCCATATTTATCAAATACTCATTAGTGCTATCAACATTTAAAGGTCTATAAGAAAACATGACGTATTAGTTGTACAACTAAGAAAAACCTTCAAATCAATGAAAAGTATAAACCAGTTTGATCTAAAACATGGATTAATGTTTAAAAGCAAAAAAAAAAAAAAAGAACCGAATCGAAATTGATTACATGAAACCAGATCTAACCCAATTCTCAAAAGCTAGCTAATCACAGGTAGGGAAATAAGTAATTTTCCGTCAGTACTAAATATAAATAGTAATGCGTTAATTCACAGTGAAGTTTTTTCGTTCCAAAGGCCACATCTAATCAAGAAACACATATTGAGATTTACTCTATGCAAGTGAATTCACAGTGTTTAAGCTCTATTCTATCATATGTTTTATCAAATGGTTTACTACTTTACTGTCAATGTTAGGCATTTATGTAGACAAATGGTTTAAACTCAACAAATCACCTGTGCATATACATATACTTCAAATAAAAGAGACCTACAAGTAATCAGTTATTACGGTTTGGTTACCCTTTAAGGTCAAATTAGCTGTGCCATTACTTGCTTGAGCGGTAATTATTTTTAATCTGCCATTCCTATAATTCTGATCTTATTGTTCCTTCTGATTTTGTATGCACTTTAAAAAAGTCTGATAAGCAATCCTAAATACTACATGATTGAAGGACAACTGACAAATCTATAAATCTTCATTATAAACCTTATCTTTGCAACGCAAAGAGGATAAAACAGGTACCGCATATTACAATCCTGTATTCTTTATGTTTTCGGATATTTTGTGCAATTTTTCATTAAAACTTGTGATCCCCTTTTCTCTACAACTTCGTTTACTGTAAAGTATGAGCATCAATTCACTCCAAATTAGGTGAATCACCTTAAAAGTACACATTGAGATTAGTAAAATTAAATGAATACATAGAGGGGTACGAAGGCAGTTCATTGTAGAACCAGCCCAAGTCTGAGCCGAAGACCAAAATCGCGCAGAACAATGATCTGACTAAGATATATGGATTGCTCTGGTTTCAGTCATACTCGGTCCTACCTGAGATCTACACACCCCTAAAAACTTAAGAAGCAGCAAAACTGAGAAACCATAAACTAGAAAAATGATGGTTCTTTAATTTGTGTCAGATCAAACACAAATTCTGATAGCCAGCATCTACTAAAATTAACCTACAACTCAACCCATCCGAGTTTCACAATCAAGAATCCATATAAATTCATCAGCAAAAACATAAAATAACAAAAAAAAAAAAAAAAACCCTTAGCTCAAGATTAAAAAAATGATGGTTCTTTTACTGTAGCAGATTAAATCCTAACTTTACTAACAAACAAACTAACCTAAAAATCTAAAACTCAACCCACCGTAGTTTCATAATCAAGAACCCATGTTCAAGATCAAATCTTTCCCACATCACCACAAAAACTCATCATCAAAAACACAAAACAACAAAAAAGAAACCTTAATTCAAACCCTAACCTTAAAGATCAAACTCTTGCCAATCCTTCCAGCAGGATGATTTGCAGCATACCCTTCTTTCGTCAAACACTTTGCATCCATCATCGCAATCGCCACCGTACACCCAAACACCATCTGAATCGCCGTAGAAGTCGTCGGCGCCAAATCAAACGGACACAATTCCCGTTCCAACGGCAAATGCACATTCAAATCACACAACCCCATCAACGCATTCCCTTCAACCGACGTAACCGATATCAAAAACGCCCCTTTCGCTCTCGCACACGGCACCAACCTTAACAATTCTTCCGTATTCCCACTCTTGCTGAACATAACTAACACATCCTGTTCGGTTAATATCCCAATGTCGCCGTGAAGAGCGTCTGTTGGGGATAAGAATTGGGATTTGATGCCTAAAGAGACGAGGGTTTGTGAAATGTTTTTGGAAACGAAACCGGATTTGCCGACGCCGGTGATGAAGATGGTGCCGGTGGAGTTTAAGAGGGTTTGTGTGAATAAGTGGGCTTGGGAATGGTCGAGTTTGTCGAAGAAGTTGTTGAGGTATTTTTGTTGGGATTTGAAGAGGGTTTTGAGTTTGATTGGGTCGACGAGATTCGGTTGTTGTTTTTGTGACGGTGGGTCTGAGAGGAAATGTGGGAGAGATCCCATGGTTTTGGGGTTTGGTGAGTGGTGATTGGGTTGCCGGAGATGTTTTCCGGTGGTGGTGGATTGTGGGTGTTGAGGGATAGCGAAAAACGCGGTGACAGAAAGGTATAAATGGATTGATGGAGAATGTGAAGGACAGAAGGAGGTTATGCACCGACAGTTTATTTTGTGAATGAGTTGTGAGTCTTGGCCCCTGGTTTATCTTACATGTTACACCTTTGGTATTAAAAAAAAAACAAGATTTTATATTATTTTCCTTCATAAAGTATCTGTTTACTCGCCGTTCTCTATACTCTATAGCTGGGTAGCAGAGACTTTTGTTTTTTTGAGAAAAGTCGGGGTTTAATCCTGACATTAGGTGTAATTTAATGTTTATTCTGTAGTTTAGGGGTAGGAGTAGGAACACGAACGATATGATCTTTGTCATTCAAAAAAAGTAGTATTTGTTTACTCTATTGGTTTTTTTAATCTATTAAAATTTAGAGAATTAGACTCGTTTATTTGATTTTATTTTATGTTATAGATTTATTAGTACAAATCATGAGCCTCTCAAACTATTAACATAGACTCATGATTTAGTATATTTATAGTATCGTCGTATAGGTGTAAACGAGCCATAATAAGTTGTTTAAAGTTGGAAATGGTACAATTGTATGGCTATCAATGAGAGTTACGTGTTATGAAAAACGAACCTTGATAGCCATACTATCGTCGTATAGGTGTAAATGAACAAGAAGTTTTGTATATGTAGAGATTAGCATTTTTGTTTCATTGAGAGTTACTTGTTACTTTTATCAAACCAAAACTTGAACCGATCACTTATTATTGTCCTGTATGTTAGTGTTATGTGCATTCTTGTTACTTTTTAGTTGCACATTGTTAAACTCTAATAGCAAAAGAGTCATAAAGCCATGGTTCCAAACTCCATGAAAAACTCTAAAACGTCTAAATATAATTTCTAAACCCATACTGGTAAAAACCATCACCGTAAACAAAGACTCATTTGTAATAGTTAAACTAAAACCATAGCAATGGAAGATTGAATAAACTTTGAACCTCGTCGTTAGCAGACATGATGAAATTGAAATCCAAAAACGACGGTCATGGCGTGCAATCAAAACCCATATGTGATGAAATCAGCGATGAAGTCAGGTTCATGAATGGTAAGGGGCGGTGGATTTTCACTTTAAAACCTTACACTTTTAGTCCTACTTTCCATTTCATTTTTTTCGTATGAAATTCTTTTTTATTATATATTGTACACAAAATATTACGAAAATGCAACGATTAAATGTCATTTATAAATTATAACACTTAATGGTTTAAATTGATTGATGATATTTTGGTAGGTAGATGTTATTGTTGATGCATTGGCCAGTTGTTAAGGGTGTACTTACTTTGGACCTAGTTTGTGTCGGTCATGATCATTGCATTTTTGCTTTAGTCGGTTCATGTTTGTATGGTTAGGTCCAGCACCCCGCTAGCTTGTTTTTACAATAAAACATCACATGATTTTCAACATGTATTAAAACATGTGTTCTGCGTCTATATATATATATACTAAAATAAATTAAGAACTTGTAAAACTAATAATAGCAGTAGAAAATAACTAACATTTGATATTGCACCCATATATTAAATGGATTAAATCACAAAATTCATACTTTCTGGTTTTTAAAACATTTGTTATGTTTCCAAGACTTGTGAATGTGAAAGCAAATGTGAATATGTCCAATTTTCTTCTTTTCGAATAGAGAATGCTTCAAAGCTTTAACAAATTAATCAAGATATATAAATCTTGTAAATTGATCAGCTTATGTGAGTCAAATATCACTTTCGACGGTTCTTAAATTTTTATTGAACCTCTCATGTATGTCTACATACATAATAAATGAGCAATTTGAGCATTGACAAACCATCATAAACAAATGTTCGTGATGCCTAACCACAATTGATAAGAGTAATGCATCGACACAATTGATATTTAGGTTGGAGTTATGCGACTTATAAAAGATGTCGCTTCCAAGACTGAAAAGCGATATCAATTGTTGATGTTGCATTGACAGATGACTAACCAACCACAATCATAGATGTGGGATAATTTAATTTAGTTACATAATTATGAGAAACTCAATCTTCTTCTCAATTTACAATTACGAAATCAATAAACAAATGTCAGGTGAAACAAATTATGGAGAAATATGACTGTACCAGAAACTTTTTGTTTATCCCACATCGATAGAGAGGCACAATGTGTTCTTGTTTATAAGAAAAGAAAGGTATCTGATTGTCGCCGGGCTTGGTAACGCGAGCCTGTGACTCAAGTGAGGGCTTTAAAGTGAGATGGACTGTGATTGAGCTCAGATTGGTTGGGTCAAGTTGGTGCAACATCTGGCTTGCCCGTTCCAAGTTTGGAGTTGGGTCATGTGGTTTAGGCGAAGGCCTGGGCTACCTGGCTCCTAAAGTTGAGGGCAATGCGTTAGGCTGGTTTCACAGAGCTGCGAGAACCTCACGCTCTAGACAGTGGAAGGATTACATGTCGGTGCATCCTTGGCTCAGTTAACCATCTTGGTTCCTTCTAATGAACTCCCACTTTTTAACATAATTTTTTTTTTTCATATGTTATGTTAGCTAAAACAAACACAACCAGTGCAAAAGGCCATCTATCTGTATTCTGCTAGAGAATGAGAGACCCACAACAATGTTACAATGACATTCAGTATCAACTATTTACCGATCCACAACAGGGAGTATTTTATTCCTGTATCTAAAGTGGTTCATTCGTTTAGGCTCATCTTATTCCGGTATGTTCTGTTTATGGAGTTTTTGGTCTTTGTTTTGTGGTTTCACTTGCAGCCAGCAACTTGCCAGGATATCTTTAGAGAACCAATAATACACGAGTAACTTTAGAGAAAAGTTATATTTGTTATAAAATCGCATTTAACAAATTTGTTATCAACGAAAAAATGTGTAGATCGATCGTAGGTAATTCCTCCATGACCTAATCCATTATAACAAGAAATATTAGACTAGTTATTGTATTGTATTTAAAAGGTATCTATCTCAAACTCTGCCCGGCACATTTTAACCGAAACTAGATTTGATCTATTACCATTATACAATCAGACCCCTATCACTAGAGAATAGAGATGGACAAAAAAACAGGTTTAGATTTCCAAACTGGTTCGTATCCCGGCCCGATTTGCACTACCAAACCAGTTTCAACTCGACTCAAAAGTCTCTTGTAGCTAATGTGATGTGTTTTAATATATACTAGGATTTTCCCGACGCGCTTTGCGGCAAGAAATTTACATACGAACCAAATGGTAAATACGAGTTTCTTTTAAGCTATTATAAGACATCCGATCGAAACGTAATTTTTTTTTCTCTATATAAATATAAGAATATGGTACTCATATCAAAGATAAAAAAACGTTTGTTATTATGGTGTAATTTTTTTAAAGAAGAGTTACGGGGTATAAAAAGTTATGGACGTTTAAAAAAGAAGGGTAAACTTGTATGTGCATTGCATGTGAGTTTCTAAATTTAAAAATGTTAAATTTACCTTTATACCCTTAATCTAGAAAATTAATTATTTTAATGGTAAACACTATTTACAATTTTGCCATTAAAATATCAACCATTTGATTATAAATCAAATGGTGTAGAAACATACCATTTTTACAATAACCCTATTATACAAAAGCATTCACAATACCTTATGGCATTCCTGTAATAAATTCAAAAGAGAGGATATTTGTACATTCTTTTTAAATAGACTTTTTTACCCATGTGTATAGATATTTTCATTACTAACTAGTCGATTTCCCATGCGCTTCGCGGCGGGATCTCGATCGGTATTGATTCGGTTTATTTCTGTACCGACACAATACATGCATTCGGTATAACAATCAATATCTGCTCTACATCGACCGAAAACCATAAAACGACACGGTGCCAATACCGATGTTGTTCGGTCCAGCTCAATACGGTACAATACAGTACAATATTGATACAGTATCAGTTTATTGAAACTAAAAATATAATTATAAATACCGGTACCAAATATCGATGTTGTTTGTTCGGTTTTACGTTCGGTACAATAGCGACACGGTGTCTACTTTCAATAAGATTTACCGAAAACCATAAATATGAATAGTGGCACTTATGTTGTTCAGTTGATTTTCTTTTCGGTATGGTAGCAACACGGTATCCATTTTCAAAAAGATTTATATCAGAATGTTGGAAAAAAATACATAGATGCGTATATAGATTATTTTTAAAAAATTAACGTACGCAAATTTAAAAAATAATATATTAAATGAACAATACTTAAAACAAATACTTTAAAAAGCTATTTTTTGTTCATGGTCCCTCTACTTTAATATATAAATAATATATATATATATATATATATATATAGAGTGAGGTTAACATACATTAAGCCTTATCGTACTTCACGTACGCGACACCAGTAACCGCCGGATCAGGGCACTAATCACGCATAAGACACAAAATAACGCACGGGATCCATTTTTTGGTGATAATCACGCATGGGGGGTGATAATCACGCATGGAAAGTATAATCACGCACGTTATAATGGTAAAAAAATAATCACGCACGTTATGTTTTTTGTCGCGTACGTTAATGTAGGTTAAGGCGTTTAGTACATTATACTTTCTCTCTCTCTCTCTCTCTCTCTATATATATATATATATATATATATATATATATATATAGGGGGAGGTTCATTTGAGAAGAAAATTAAATTGAGAACAAAAAGAATAAAGGGTACAATTGTAAAACATTAAATAGTTTTTCTCTTATCTCATTTATCATTATTTTGACTAATTAATTAGTCATAAAGAGTATCATCCTACACACTAAAAATTTTGCTTAGACACATCAAAATTTATCCTACACATTTTTGAAAATTTATCCTACACATACTGAAATTTATCCTACACAACTCGTAATTCATCCTACACACCTCATAATTTATCCTACACATTAAATTAATTTTTATCTTCTTTGAAAAAATATATATTTTTTAAAATAAGTTACAAATTTAATTTAGTTAGCTATTAAAAAGGAGGACTAACAATTAATGATCTATCTAATTTTACCAATATACCCTTACACCCATATTAAATACAAAAATTAAATGAAGTAAAATGAAGCATTATTATTGGTTGAAGTTTGTTCTTTTTTATTCTTACAAAAAATTTCTTCTCATTTGAACCCTCCACTATATATATATATATAGGGAGCCGCTAGAATGAGAACCACCACGAGTTATGAGAACCACGAGAACCGCGCCCCGCGGGTGGCCGTCGGCGACGAAATTTTTTTTACACCTAGATCCGTATATTTTAGCGGGGGGTTTAAATTTTCGGTTCAAACGGCGCGCCCGAGGGGTTAGTTTTTTACGCCCAAAGTTTGGTAAAAAAAAAAAAGAAAAATTAAAAAAATTAAAAAAACCCAAACTTTGGGCGTAAAAAACTACCCCCTCGGGCGCGCCGTTTGAACCGAAAATTTAAACCCCCCGCTAAAATATACGGATCTAGGTGTAAAAAAAATTTCGTCGCCGACGGCCACCCGCGGGGCGCGGTTCTCGTGGTTCTCATAACTCGTGGTGGTTCTCATTCTAGCGATCCCCTATATATATATATATTAAACATATCTTTTAGTTGAATTAAAAGATTTTAACAAACTAAAATAAACATATTTAGTTTAAATAAAAAATACTTTAAGAATTGAACGTTTGAAATTTAAATAAAAAATAAAGAATTAAAACACCACTAAAAACACTATAATAATTATTTATTTATTTTAACAAACTAAAATAAACATATTTAGTTTAAATAAAAAATATTTAAAGAATTGAACGTTTGAAATTTAAATAAAAAATAAAGAATTAAAACACCACTAAAAACACTATAATAATTATTTATTTATGTTATTACAATTCATCAAGACTTTCCTTTAATATGTATATAATGTATAATAACTAGTGATTTTCCCTCCGCGCTTCGCGGCTTGAATTCGGTTGGTATTCGGTTCGTTACGGTACTGGCCTTCACCATAGTCTATAGTAATAGAAAGAGAAAACCTTATATGTGTCGAAACAAATAAAAACTAATATCGATACCGGTAACGATGTTGTTCAATTTATATTGGTTTGGTTGGTTTGAGTTCTATGTTTATTTTCATCAATATTGTCATATAAACTTTATTAAAAACGACTATTTTGCCATTATTGTACCAAAGAGAACCAAGAACCAAAACCAACCGAACAACACTTGTATCGGTGCCGGATATTAATTTTTTGTTGTTTTTTCTTTCAGTAAAAGATCGTATTGCTACTATATACCGTATCGAACCGAACATCAGTATCAGCATGTATTAAATTTTATGGGTTCTTAGTGGACCGAATGAACTTTTACTACACTGTTTCTGTACCATTATTTATTTTTATTGTCTTTTTATAAACTGACATTGTGTCGCTAGCATACCGTACCAAACAACATCAGTATCGATACCTGTATTCTCTTTTATGGTTTCAAAAATTGTTCATTTATATAACTCTGTCTGTGAGGATAAATGGATACGATGGTACCATACCATGACGGTTTGACACGATCGATACCATTCGAACAACATCATTGTCGGTAGGTGTTCATTTTTATCGTTTTTTTGTTTTCTGTCAATATGAAATACGTGTTGATTTCTATACCAAGTGCATCAATCATAAAGAACGAATACAGATACCGATCAAATACCCATGGTAACATACAACATTGCACGAACAAGTAACATAGTATGTTAAAAAAATAAACATAGGTGCAAATTTAGATTTTTTTTTTTAAGTTAACGAATGTATGTTATTACTAAAAAATTAATTGAATGCTAAATAAAATACTACTTACTACTACTAATAAAAAAAACATATACCTAAGAATTACCGGTTACAATTTATTATTAAACAATCAAAAAGGATAAATAAATATTACTAAAAATAAAAACAAATAATTAAAAACTTTAAGTTACTATCCATCACAAATTTATAATTATATATATAGGGCCAAGATTTAGAGAGAACGAGTGAAAGTGTGAGAACGATTATGGACCGTCAGATCAAAACAATCTATCGACTACATGACGCGGTGACGTTTCTGTAAATAACATCACTTTTATTAGTGTGGCGCGCTTCCATAAGGGAAAAAAGGTAAATGTTAATATACAAAACACATCAAAGCCTGACCGAAACATATATACTTCCCAGAGAAACCTCCCCAAAACCAACGTAAAACGCGAAAACCCTAGAAAACGCGAAACAACAAAAACTATGGCGTCGAAAGATCAACAAAAACGCCATATCTATTGGAAATCAATAAAACGCCATTAAAACATAAACGCCATTCGTAAAAAAACACTTTTTAAAAAAAAACACTTTTTAAAAAAAACGTCATGAAAAACTAGCATAAAGATGAAAACGCCATTAAAACATAAACGTCATTGTTAAAAAAATATTTAAAAAAAAACGCCATGTAAAACTAACATATGTCACACCCTGGCTTTGCGGAAGCGTGGTTAATTTTGGTGTGACTTCTTAATACCATAGCTTAACCATAACAAAGCTATATGAAATAAAATCATGCAAGATCATCCATTGATCTAAGTTTTAAGACCAGAGTAACATACCATTGTCTTAGAGACTTACAACATCATAACATAAAACATTGTCTTGAACAACATAAACAGTAACATGAAATAAACGCAGTTTAAGATTTGTGACTTGTCCAGGAAAGAGTCACATTTCCTAAACTGGGATGACCTTGGAACCCTTATGCAGCGGGAAAACATAACATACCGTGCCAGATCTTTAATTTCCTGAAATACATGTAAGTTGAAAAATCAACAATAATGTTGAGCGAGTTCATGTGTAAGTGAGTATGTAAAACACTTGTAAGTATAAAATCCCTGGTATGTAGCAGTGTAAGGAAAAGAGATCACCAATGGTTTGCAAGGCCATTAGTATGTGTGAAGTGCAAGTAGGAAGACTCAACCTAGCAGATTTCGCGTCGGGTACAAAGTCACTCCAAGGTCCGTTCTGTTGGGCCTCTCAGAGGTCCGTTCTGTTGGGCCTAGAGTTGGGCTCGCTACACCCAGATAGATCTACCGCTTACGTCCCTCGGTGTTTCTGCCTACCCACTCACATGATCTAAGTAGTAAACCTCCTTACGCTAACCATACCATGTATAAAGTACTTGTAATCAAAGTAACATGTATTTCACCCCCGCAGTTAAGAAAACTGGAAACAGTTAGAGAAAAGGGGGACATGAACTCACAGTGAAGCGTCTCTACCAAGTATCTCCTGCTCACGCAGCTGTGCGACGACCTACAGGTGCTAATTTCTATTAGACGGACGGCCGTGCCTTAGCTTTATAGTTTAAGTCTTTGGGAAATAGTTAGACAACTATTTCGTGTTTACATTCTGTATATACTTGGTAGTAAATCTCCTTCCCAAGGATGGGGGATTCAATACATGTGCGTTCAAATTATATCATTAAGTCTCACTTAATATATATATATTTCCAATTCCAAAATATAAGTATTTTTCTCAAAAATATTATATTTTCATTTCACATAATTTTTCTCCAATAATACGTTGTTAAAATACGCGTTCATAAATATTTCCGTAAGTGCGTAAGTTACGTTTTAACAATCGAGTGGTAATATAATTACCGGTGTAACTTATATATTTATGGTGAAAGCGTTCGTATTATTTTGGATTCGTTAACGTTCGTAAATATTATTTTTACTCTAAAAATAATATTTATGTATTTTCACAAAATAATCATAAACAGTGTGTGAAAATATATATTTATCACGTTAAATTTTGTGAAAATCCCACCTCCGAATATTTAGTAAATAAAGTCATGGCGAAATTTATATTTCAAAAACATGTCAAAAATAATTCTAACACTTGTAGTGTAAATAGTTCTAAGTGTTAGGTTTTTAGAAAAATTTCGCCAGAGTTTCCTCTGTAACTGGAGGTGGCCACGCTTTCAAGCGTATCATTTTCTTTAATAAATCAACTCAACAATTTTCTTTATGTGATCAGAACAACTTTCAGCACAACGACAAATCAACATATGTGTAAATTGCCAAAAATTACATGAACTTGCAGTTTTCCCAAAACTGTGGTGTAAATCCTCTTAAATTTAGTAGATCTTCATATAAGGTAATTTGATCTTGTAAAAACCTCGTTTTTAGAGAAAATCCATCTTTACAACTTCCCGTCATCTTTTACAAAAACTGTTATTTTGTCGGATCTTTTCATTTCACAAGTGTTTACACACTTGTGGTTTATAAAAATCATGCTTGTTAGTGTAAGATCCATCTTTTAAAATACATGATTTCTTTGATACGTGGTTCTTTGAAAATACCACTTGCAGATGCGTAGATCTGCTAGTTTTAAACACATTTTCACAAGTAAAACTCTTTTACACAAGTTCATGATTCGCGTGTGGTAGAGTTTCACCTTTTAACCCTTGTATTATTCAAAACAAGCTTATGTTAAGATCCATGATCTTACCAAACCGGGTTAAACGATGATCCGAGCTACCACATCCTAGATCGGGCCTAAATAATCATACATTTCGAATACTACATCATTTACACAACATATGTGATATTAACCACTATTATTAGTGTTTTTAGTAAACTTTAATGCTTCAAAATGCATGTTAACGAGTTTTAACCGATAAAAATCCTTTTAACCACTTTAGATTAGTTCGAATACGAGTTTTAAGCATTATACCTCTAGCTCGGGGCTAGGGAAGAATCTATGCGCAAAAGAGGTGGATAAAAGCTAAGTAGAGAGGTCCTTCGCGTTCCGCTTGCACCAAGCTTCCTAATACGAGACCCTTGATGCTTGAATGAGCTTGGAACTTGCAAGATCAAACTTGAAGAATGGATGGATGGGGGTGGGGTGTTCGGCCGAGAGCTCTAGAGGGCAAGAGAGGAGAGAGTTTGTGAAGTATGAATGATCATATGTTAATGTTTAGAACTTATAGATAATTACCAAGTGTATTATCCAATGGAAAATATGTCTAGATGATACTAAACATTAGGATTATTTTAATCATTAAGTACACAAGGAGTGTCCCCCTTCATGGGGACGGTTGTAATGGGGGGGGGGGGTCCCTTGGTTCGATTTCAACTAGGCACTAAGTATTAGTTAGGTTATAGTTAAGTTAAGTAGGTTAGTTAAGTACTTAACTTGGTTAGTAGTGTGTCACGCGTTACAGAGGGTGTTAGGGTAATCAGGGACCCTAACTAGCTCAGAAAAAGATAAATAATGAAAATAACAATATTTTCATGTTCCGGGTATAGTCCGGTTGTTTGGTTGGATAGTAATCCGTTAAAGCGTTACTAAAGCTTTAAAGTGTCGTTAATACTCTTTTTAGTGACACGACTCATTCCTGACACTTTGGAAAGTGTCTAGCAATATTTTTCTCATGTTTTGGCACTTTATTAGTTAGCTAAAAGCTGAATTATTGTGTAAAGTGCTGAGTTTTGTACTTAGAGTACGTTTTAGGCACATCCAGTCATTGTGACTTATTCCTAGAGACGCAGTTCTACAACCCTTGTATCCCTACACTCACCACTTAGTGTAGCAAAATATTTCAGGCTCTTACAGGCCTTAGAGGCAGTGTTTGCCTGATGCTGGCTTTATCAACATGTTCAATAGGTTATCCGTTATAGTGCTACTGTGCTTTTTGTGCATCATGGTTGTCACTAGGGTTCAGCACGTAAATAATGTAGTGACGATAAGTAAAGTATGATGCAAGTAAGTACATGTATCAGATATCAAGTAGCAGTTCATCAGCTAGTTCAAACAAGCACAGTAATTAAGCAGTAATTAATCATTAGTTAAGTCGTACGGATACCTGGTTTAGTGCGGGTTGTCACATTCTCCCCCCGTTAAATAAATTTCGTCCCGAAATTTAAGTTCTGCTTGTAGACGTAGGGTTCTTCGGAAAAAGGTGGGGGTATTTCTCTTTCATCCGGTCCTCACGTTCCCAGGTGTATTCAGGACCATGTCTGGCATTCCAACGAACTTTGACGAGCTTGACACTGCTCCGGCGGGTCTTGTTTACTTTCCAATCCGTAACCTCAACCGGTTCTTCAACGAAGTGGAGCGTGTCGTCAACATGAATCTCGTCGGTGGGAATGGCAACGGTGACTTGAGTTGGACTTTTCTTTAGATTGGATACATGAAATGTATCGTGAACACCATTTAGTTCAGCAGGTAGGTCCAACTTGTATGCTACTAGTCCTATTCTTTCCAGAATTCTGAAGGGACCAATGTAGCGCGGATTTAACTTCCCACGCTTCCCGAAGCGTGCCACACCCTTCCAGGGTGAGACTTTCAATAACACCATTTCTCCAACTTGGAAATCCACATGTTTTCGGTTTGGATCCGCATAGGCCTTCTGTCTGTGGCGAGCTGCTTCGATGCGTTTAAGAATCTGCGCGATCTTGTCTGTCGTCTCTTGGACGATTTCGGGACCAGCAAGCTGCCTATCACCTGCGTCAGCCCAGCATAAGGGTGATCGGCACTTGCGTCCGTAAAGGGCTTCGAATGGCGCGACACCAATACTGGTGTGGTAGCTGTTGTTGTATGAAAATTCGACCAAAGGCAAATGCTTATCCCAGCTACCGCCCAAATCCATAACACACGCTCTCAGCATGTCTTCCAAAGTCTGTATCGTTCGCTCGCTCTGGCCGTCAGTTTGCGGATGAAACGCAGTGCTCAGATTCAATTGTGAGCCAAAGGCTTCTTGGAAGGATTGCCATATCCTTGACACAAATCTTCCGTCTCTATCAGAAATGATCGAGAGAGGCACTCCATGACGTGCAACGATCTCTCTCATGTAAATTTCAGCCAATTTGCTCGTATTATCCTTCTCTCTGATAGGTAAGAAGTGTGCTGACTTCGTTAATCGATCCACTATCACCCAGATAGTGTCATGGCCTCTTGGCGTTCTTGGCAATTTTGTAACAAAATCCATTGAGATTTGTTCCCATTTCCACTTGGGAATCTCAGGTTGTTGCAGAAGTCCTGAAGGCTTCTAGTATTCCGCTTTAACCTTAGCGCACGTTAAACATTTGCTCACGTAAACAGCAACATCGCCTTTCATCCTAGGCCACCAATAATAATCTTTGAGATCCTGGTACATCTTATCCGCTCCTGGATGGATAGAGTACCGCGACTTGTGAGCTTCATCGAAAATAACTTTCCTTAAATCACCAAACAGAGGAACCCAAATCCTTTTCTCAAAACATAATGTTCCTTCTTCGTTTGGTAACAGAAGCTTCTCCATCCCACGGAGATATTCTTCTTCAAGGTTTCCTTCCTTGAGAGCTTCTTTCTGCGCGGCACGAATGCGCAAGGAAAGATCGGTTTGGATAATCATTTCTAAAGCTCTAACCCTTATGGGTTTGATCCTCTCCTTCCGACTTAGGGCATCGGCGACCACGTTCGCCTTCCCTGGATGGTACTTTATCTCGCAGTCGTAGTCGTTCAACAATTCAACCCATCGTCTTTGCCTCACATTCAACTCCTTCTGGTTGAATATATGTTGTAGGCTCTTGTGATCTGTAAAGATTGTACACTTCGTACCATAAAGGTAGTGTCTTCAGATCTTTAAAGCAAAGACCACTGCGCCGAGCTCCAAATCGTGTGTGGTATAGTTCTTTTCATGCACTTTCAACTGACGCGATGCGTAAGCAATAACCTTTTGGCGTTGCATCAACACACAACCCAATCCTTGACGCGATGCGTCGCAGTATACCACAAAATCATCAGTACCTTCCGGTAGTGCTAAGATTGGCGCATTGCAGAGCTTATCCTTCAGTATCTGGAACGCTTCTTCCTGTTTGATTCCCCAATCAAACTTCTTATCTTTCTGGGTGAGGAGCGTCAATGGTTGAGCGATCTTTGAAAAATTCTCAATGAATCTTCGATAATAGCCAGCCAAACCCAAGAATTGCCGAATCTCGGTTGGCGTTTCCCAATCCTTGATCGCCTCGATCTTGGTTGGATCCACGTGGATTCCATCTCCATTTACCACGTGCCCAAGGAATTGGACTTCACGTAGCCAAAATTCGCACTTGGAGAATTTGGCATACAGCTGTTCCTTCTTCAGCAGCTCTAGAATGGCTCTAAGATGCTGCTCGTGTTCAGCCTTCGTCTTTGAATAAATTAAAATGTCATCGATGAATACAATCACGAACTTATCCAAGTACGGCTTGCAAACTCTATTCATTAGATCCATGAATACCGCAGGTGCGTTTGTCAAACCAAATGGCATAACGAGGAACTCGTAGTGTCCATAACGAGTTCTGAAGGCTGTCTTCGGGATGCTCTCTTCTTGTATCCTTAACTGATGGTATCCAGATCGAAGATCGATCTTTGAATAAAAACTTGAGCCTTGCAGTTGGTCAAACAGATCATCAATTCTTGGCAGAGGATACCTATTCTTGATCGTCAGCTTGTTCAATTCCCGGTAGTCAATGCACATACGAAAACTACCGTCCTTCTTTTTGACAAACAGGACCGGAGCTCCCCAAGGCGAGAAGCTTGGTCGGATAAAACCCTTGTCTAACAACTCTTGAAGTTGTGTCGACAGTTCCTGCATCTCAGACGGAGCAAGTCTGTACGGTGCCTTAGCCACAGGCGCGG